>QKWP01001498.1:2759-34674 GCA_003550325.1 Gigaspora rosea
GAACTCTTACTTTAGGGAAATAGGGATTTGGGTCTTCGCTTTTTTTATTTAGTTTGCTTATATTTTTGTTTTTTTGGTTGTTTTTCTTTTTTTTTACTTATTTTTTTAATTTTTTTTTTATTTATTCCTGACTTTCTTTGGAACTTTGCAAGAAAACGATCTGACTTCTCTGGTACTTTAAAAGAACACCAACTCTAACTTCTCCGGCACTTTGCAAGAACAAACTGAATTTTTCTGGGAATACTAACACTTTTGAGAAGTGGGTTTTTTTTTATTTTTTCACTTCTCTACTATTTTTATGAAATATTTAAAAAGAAGAGCAAAACGAAGATGATAGCGAAAACAAAAGAATAGCCGAAACGAAACGATAGTTAAAACAAAGAAGCAAAATAATAGCTAACTGGGGTGAGCGAAAATAAACAAGTAGGGCTAGTTTTTTATGGGATTATATGCGAAGAAGTGCGAAAGTATTTTAAATACAGTTTTTTTTCGTTTTTGGGTTTGTTTTTTCATTTTTTTTTTGGTTTCATTTTTTTTCATCGTTTTTTTTCTTTTTTTTTTGTATAATATATGTATAATAATATATAATAAAATATAATATTGAATAAAAATGTATATTTAATTTAAAATAAATTTAAAATATATAATGTATAATAATAAATAAAAAATATAAAATTTTATATTAAAATGCGAAACAATGCGAAAACCTGTGAAAACGATCAAAAATTTGCAAAAGTGTGATTATGTGAATATGTATATCGTTTATTTATTTTTTTAAAAAAAATTTTAAAATTTTGCGAAATATTGCGATAATATGCAAAAAATTACCTCCTGCAACCCCGGAAGGAATAATTAGGTACAAATTAGGTACAAATTAGATACAGGATTGCATTGTTTTTATTTTCCTATTTCGCAATATTTCGCAATACATTTTGAAATATTTCGAAATTTCTTTCGAAATTTTTCAAAAGAAATGCATACCGAAATCTTTTGAAAGATTGCAATTTTTTCGAAAGATTTCGCGTCAATCGCAATTCTTTCGAAAGATTTCAGCATGCAATTTCTTTTGAAAGATTTCGTATATTTATTTTGCTGATGTATAATGAACTTCCATATAATTAAGTAATCGATTCTAGTAATAAAGATGTTGAGTTTAGTTTAGAAACACTTGACTCATTATAAAAAAAATCCTTTTGATATTAGACTAGTCAATTTCTTCACTTAGTTAAAGACCATGGGTATACCAAATATTGGCTTGTAAGCTTCTTGCTTGTAGTGTTAATAAGGGCCTGTAGCAAGCATGAGTTATTTGCATATGGGCAAACCAGTAGCTAAATAAAGATAAAATTTCTACATTGCTACATGGATGTCATGTAAAAACAAAGTCGTTACTATCTCATTAAGATTTTAAATTGAATATTAGACAATATTTGCGTGCAAATAAATTTAAAATAACCCCTAAGCAGTTTGTTAAATTTGTGAATACAAAGCTATTTCTGTATTAGATATTAAAGAGAAAACAATCATCTCTATTAGAACAGCCCAAATATGGTTGCACCGTCTTGAGTAGAATTATAAGGGTCACTCAAAAGACATCTATTACAATGGGCATGAACGTAATGATGTTGTAAGATATTAGCAACAATTTTTAAAACAAATTGCTAATTTGAGACCTCAGATAGCAGTCTATAAAAGAGATGCCATAAATCAAGTTATTCCACTAAGACTACTGCCAAATGTTCCAGAAATTGTCCCAGTTACTTACGACAAATTAATTTTTTACGCTAATGATGGTATTAAAAAGTTTTGGGGATCTATAAATAAAAACCAAATTCAACAGAAATCGCAAGCTAGTATATACGTGAGTGAATTTATTTGTGAGACAATTGGTCAGCTTTGTCTTTCACAAGAAGAAAAAGAAGCAAATGATTTACTTTCTGATAGCAAATGACTTCTTTACACTGACGCATGCGTTATTATTTATCTGAGTATTAACCGAAATGGCTAGTGGAATAATGAAAATGTTGTACCCAGATTTGGAATTTGTTCCAATTTGGAATCTGGCCTAAACTACCTCTAACACTAGCCCTAACCCTAACCCTAAAGTCATCTAAAGTCCTAATTCTGCTACAAAATTCTTATCTGGGGCAGTCCAATTCCAAATTGGGCACCAGGATATAGCAAAGATATCATAAACAGGTGTCAAAAAAAGCTATCCCAATATTCGAAAGAATGCATCCCGAAAAAGTTGCACTTTTTATGTTTAATAATAGTTGTAATCACAATGCATTTGCTAAGGATGCGTTGTTAGTTTCTTAAATGAATATGAAAGACAGAGGAAAAGACTGCTTCTTTGTGATGGCAGGATGCCTGATGGCTCTAATCATATTATGACATTTGTAGATTAAGATAGTAAAATAAAGCCAAAAGGTATTAATCGTGTTCTTCAAGAACGTTCAAGAATGTGGCTTGTGGGTGCCAGGTTTAATAAGAGAATGTGATGCATGTAAAGCAGGTGCTTCTGATCGGACCAACCTACAATGTTGTGCAATAAATATTCTTAAAAATCATCTGATTTTGTATCACAAAAAAAACCGTTTACAAGAAATTATTGAAGTGGCTGGTTATCTTTGCATTTTTTATCCAAAGTATCATTGTGAGCTCAATTATATTGGGGAGCAGCAAAACAATATGCACATTTACATTGCAATTGTTCTTTTAAAGGCCTTAAAAAAACTGTTCCTTGTGCATTAGAATCTGTTAGCCTTACCAAAATTTGTCATTTTGCACATCGATCTGCTCGATATATGAGTGCTTATGAATATGGTCTCTCTGGAAAGATAGTAGTTTTTGCTATGAAGAAATATTAACCCCATTATTGGGTACCAGAAAGTGTGTTAGAAGAATTTGGTCATATAAATTAGAGGTAGTTTGCATTAGGTATAGAAAGTTTATTAGCTTTAAAAATTATATGCATTGTTGTAGAAATGAAATATAATTTAGAATAATAAATATTAGACGGTATTTCAGTATGCTTTTCATTAAACTTAATTATTATTAAGACATTGTCATGCCTGAAGTTAGCATTTGCTTGAAGTTGCAACTTCAATACTAGGGTAATATTTTTATTGAAATTTAAGGTTATAGAATATATGAAAGGTTGTTTTATAAAAAACATGTTTTTTAACAATTTTTTAACTTTTTGATAGCGAGCAATTGACCGAGTTGGTAAGAACAACCCATAACAAAAGCACTTGTAATTGCACTAGGATAGCCGCTAGGGACTGCTGAAGCAAGCTGGGTAGATATATCTGGTACCATAAAGTGCTATATACAAGACCCAAAGAAATAATGGAATCACATGTTTTTCTGTTTTGCATGGCTGGGTGGGTAATCATAATTCTGCTAACGATTGGTTTGGAGAGCTTGAGAAAATTGGGCCGGGGAAACTTGGGTTCATTATTTTTGAACTTATTATTGTACTTAACCATTTTTTGATACCTAATTTATTATTCCTAGCATGTGCCGCTCTCATTGTTAACCTTTTTTTTCAATCTTATAATCTTCCCCTGCCCAATTCCTGCTTCTGCAGTTGGCTTGTGATCTTCACGTGCGATTTTGTTGCTTGTGGTGACCTTTTGTGATAGTGTCATATCGCAGAAATGTTGTGTAGCTCTTTTCTTTTTGAACACCGCATTAAATTAGCAAATCAATATACTGTATATAGATATTATATGATCAAAATATAGCCAATCAAGGCATTTCATATGATAATCATAGTCGCTGAAATTTTAAAAAATATTATTCAAAATACCTTTTGTAATTTCTAACTTTTCAATAATTTATTAATAAATTATAAAATAAAAATGTATAAATTTATAAAGCTTATTAAATATTATTTGACTATGCATTTATTTTTTTGTTACTAATTAAAATATGAATCCTTTATAGTCTAAACTTTTGGACTGCGCGCACCATAGTATAGATTAAACAACAACTCAACAACTCTGTAATAACTAAAAAATGTAGCCAAATTATTTTTTTTAGAATTTTAATTAAGAGTTTCGCTTATAATCAATAATAATGATAGCTATATTTCAATTTGCAATCACTCTTTCTAATGATCCCTCAAACCAACAATCACCGAACGGACCTGCAACTAAGTGTTTAGTTAGTATAAGAAATAATATACAAAACTTCTCTTGTAGCAACTAGGACTAGTAGTTTTAAGATTAATGAGTCTTTAGATTATTTGAAGAACTAAAATAGAGTTGAAAAAGTACTCTCTTTGGGTTTTTGGCTTTCTAGTGGAAGTCTACAGAGCTATCGAACAAGTAGTTAGTAAATACTGGAAGTACATGTCAAGAACTTGTAGAAGTATTAGTAGAAGCAAGCTTCTGGTTTTCTATACTATTTTATACTTTGCTAACTTCAACACTCTCTCTACGTTGGTTTCTTAGCCTCCCATATGGCTTTTCGCAAAATTTTTACCAAAAAGTGGGAATTTTGGCATACCCCCTCCAAAAGATCGATATTGTTTACCCATCCCAAAATGGAAACTCAAGTCACAAGAAATTATGAGAGATCACAACACAGCTGCCGACATGTTCATATGTATAGCAATAATTGATGGATGTCTATAGAGGGTTCTTTTAGAAAAATTTTGATTAGCATATCTCAGCCTCTTAGTATAGTTTTTTTCTTATAGTTTTTCACTTTAGATACAGTACCTAAAACTTGTTTAATATTGTATAATTTTTACGAGAATAGTATAAGCTTCGATTATACTATTATCTAGATTGTTTTTCTTTTTCTCTTTTGTTTTTTCTTTTTGTCGTTTTTTTTTTCTTTTGTTTTTTGTTTTTCCCTTTTATATCTCCCTTTGTTTTACTCGTTTTCTATTTTGTATGTTTTTTTTACTTTCCCTCTTTTTTATACCTCTTATGAAGAAAGAAAAATTTAAAGAAAGGAAAAAAATGATCCTGATATGGCATATAACGCTAGTATCGGTGATAGTTGGGCATACATTGTACAAAAGTTCGAGCAAGTTTGGGCTCCAACTTGAGACAAAAAGTTGTTATGGAAGATCGCTTCGGGTACTTAGTACTTGGAGAGTTTCTTTTTGATAGAGCTAAATTGTAATTAGTGGCAGCATTGTATTACCTTTCTCAAATAATAAAAAGAAGCAGAATCGTTGAACATAAAAAAATGATAGCTATATTTTGATCAACATTATTTATACTAAATTTGATACCACAATAAAAAAACAATATTTAGCCATTACCAAAACATTTTTTGTTATTTTTAAAAACAATTTTTTAGGGTCTCTGCATGCCACTAATATTATGTAACATTACACAAGTCTTATTTGAGTAATCTAATCAAGTTGGGTTAATTGAACCAAAATCAGGTTTTTTGAACCAAGATTGGGTTTATATATATTAATACATATTAAAACATATGTAAAGAAAAATAATTTATTGTATAACAGTAATTTGCTGATCCTTATATTTTTTTTTTGATCCCAAGTATCTTGGGATTCACTAGACCAATTTTGATGATTTAACTACCATTAGAATCAGAAAAATGAGCTCTACAAGTTTTAACTAGTAGCCAAAGAAGGTTTACTTATTAGTTTTAGAGTTAAAATTATAATATACAAGATTATATTAAATTTAAAAATAGTAACTTTTTATATAACCATGATGAAAATAGAAAAATACCATGGTGGAAATAGGTATTCCCCAAATTTATATATAAAATTAGATAAGTCAACTCATTTAATTTATAAGTAATAGCATCATTAAAGACATGTTCTATGACTGATAAGCTAAACTTATTATAGTATTATATGTATATAAAAAAGAAGAATTACAGCTAATACTAAATATCCAAATAAGAAATTATTTTACAATTGGGTTTGATTAAAATAAAAAAAATGCATATAAATAAATAAAATAACTAACTATTTTATTATACTAGTATATAAATAATATTAATATATATAGTAAACCAGAAACTAATAAAAGTAAAAGTTTATATTTTACTTTGGACAATTATCAACATATATATCATATGATTAAATTTTCTAATTTGGTTCTTCAATATTTAGTATAAGATCTGACAAAAATTGTAACAAAATTTTGGTATTTTTTTTATTGAAAGAGTATATATAGTAGCCATAGAGTACACAATTAAATTTTTCTAGCTTCAATATCAGTAAATATTATTTAGACAGATTTTGAGCAAATTTAGAGTTATAGTAAATCATAAAGTTAAAAATAAGTAGTTAAAATATTATTTAAAAGCTTTTTTTTTTAATTCTTGCTTTAATTCAAGAATTGGCTCTATTAAATATCAATAAATATAATATTAGTTGTTAAAATAAGATGTGTATTGTTAAGCCCTTTGCTTCAATTCTATTAAGAATTGGTTCCCAAAACATATAATTGGAAATACCATATCCAGTAAAAACAGTAAAATAAGTAGGAATTTTTATATCCACATTAATATATAATTTAGTTAGTATGCTTTAAAATTTGTATTTTTTTAAATGAAAAAGAAAAAAAAAAGGAATACTAGAAGTAGTGAAAACATGATAAAGAACTTTATCTCAAGTAAAATCTAAGATTTAGACTAGAACTTTTCAATTTTTTTACTCAAAAAAAATATGAAGCAACATTCTTCTAGCTGTACTTGTGAGAGATGAAAGCATGAACTCTTCAAGTTCTTTTTCAAAATTATATACTATATATATTTAATTCAAAGTTAAAGATAATTATATTTAGTTTAATTTTAAGTTAATTATGTAGTAGAAGAAACAGCAAAGCTTCAAAGTTCATAGTAATTTTATATGTTTTTATTGTAGTTTTATACATGTGACAATATCGAATGACTGATATATAAGCTTATATATAATATTATATACGTTTTAAATAATGAAATTTTAGATTTATATACATAATTTATCTTTATTAATTTCTTTTTTGAATGGTTAAATTAATGGCAAAATATATCAAAAAAATTAGCATTCTTCAGGAAAGTTGATGGTTTTAGATGAGATTTGTTGTGCAATTTACAAAGCTACATAAATCATTTCTATTAGTATTTACGTTTGTACCATCTCAGTATCTTCAATTAAATCTCGGGCAACCGAATTAGTAATTTCTCGACGAATCTCTGGGGTAATGAGGTAATGTGACTTGATTTTAACCAATTCAAGAAGCGCGTCTTTTTGGTCAGGTGTCAAATCTTGTTTATATCTGTCAGGAAAAAAAAATTTACATTTAATCAAAAATCAAAAAGTTTAATGTTATGTACAAATTAAATTCTTTCACATACCTTTGAACAAATACCAGAAGTGATTGATGCCATAATACTGGCAAAGTTCTTTCATCCTGCTTGAATCGAATAAAATGAAAAACCAAAGCATCCACTACTTTAAAGGGTAGTGCATATTTTTTGTCAAGTAATATGCGAATGAACAAACTAGTAGGTCCCGTATAGTCCATTTCGGCGAGGCGCAACAATGCGGCCGAAGAATGAAGCATTGGAATGCTTACTTTTAATATTACACTTCCAATAATAGCAGCCTCTTTCAATGTGCACGTGCCAGACTGAAATCGTTTATTCAATAATATTAATTGAGGAATGAAAAATTGACATGATATTATTATTTACCTCGCATAGTGGAAATAGAATTCCTTTGAAAAAAGCAGCTGGTTTATATAAAGCTTTTTTGAGTGCCATATATAAATGACAATTAAGCTTCTTGTTTTCATGTATGTCGTCCCGAACTTTCTCTAATAAGATGAGATCAAAAAATCTGCATATTCGCAATCAACAGTAATTAACATTCACGATAAGTTGTAAGATACGTTTAAACATTGCGTAGAAACTAATGACATAAAATTAAACTACCTTTGTGACTGTTTAGCTTTAAGATTTGAAACGAGAACTTTCGTTGCTTGAAAGGTAGCATTTGGGGTCCAATTTTCAGGATGCGTAAGAAGCAATATTTCTTCCCAGTTAGGCAATGACGGAATTATTTTGAATGCTTTGGGGAGTTTTCCTGATTTATATCGACTCAGTAAGGTACCAACCCTGATATTTGAACTCGTTATTATCCATAATCTTAATATGTAGAATAAATACATCAACCTACTTTGTATATACTTCAACTACTTTTGGATTTATCGAAGACTTGCCGCTTTTCACTTAAGATTTATGAATTATTAGTCAAATATTAATGCATAAAATAATTATAATATTTTTTCCAACCTATTGAACTTGATTGATCCGATGTTTGCAAGGCAATCTTTTCGAGTATTATATCGGCTAAAGTTTTCCTCTCTTTTGGTGCATTGGGCAGAAATTTGTCGAGAAGTTGTTGATCAGTTTCGTCGATCTCCTACGCGTAGATAATGATCAATTTCAATCTTTAAGTGGACAACGTACAAATAAAGGAATCACGTACTAGTTCTTCATACTCAGAGTTATCACAATCTGAAATATTGTCATCTTGATCACTTTCATCGTCTATCATGGAATAAAGCTTCGGTCAATACTGTTTGATAATGGTTTAAGAGCTTAAGTTTGAAGTAAATTATTTACACATATTTGATAATCGAAGTTACGGGACTGGACTAGTATATAGGAAGAATGAAAATGTACAAGCTTAAAAATGTCTTAGATGTTAAGAGATTATCGTAAGCCAATCGCACGAAGGATTAGTTTTTATATAAAAAAAAACCAATCCTTCACGTGATTGGTTCACGATATTAACGGAAAGTCTACAGACACGTACAGGTCACGTGATATTTTATCTTACGGACACGTACCGAAATAATGATTTTTTTGATTTAAAAAATGATCCGTTGAGGCTTTTGTACTAAGTTAATATCTTTTATCATTCTAATTAAGCTTGTTCTCCTGGTCTTTCCGGTGCTAACAGTGATGAGATTATTAAAATCTGATCTGTAGAACCTTTTGAAATTTATGTACCGTTTTAAAGATTATATAAAAACGTCGCATAAACTTCATACCAGATACACTATATTCCGGTTCTATTGAGTTTATATTAACATTTCACCACCATTAAAACCAGAAAGACCAGGAGAATTGGTTTCTTAGGACGTAAAGAATTAACTTATTAAAAATCTCAGTCGAAATTTTAAAAAAAAAGAAATAAAATAAGAAAAGGTTGCCTGGAAGACTTTCAGACTAAGTTAAACTTAGTCTGAAAGTCTTCCAGGCAACCTTTTCTTATTTTATTTCTTTTTTTTTAAAATTTCGACTGAGATTTTTAATAAGTTAATTCTTTACGTCCTAAGAAACCAATTCTCCTGGTCTTTCTGGTTTTAATGGTGGTGAAATGTTAATATAAACTCAATAGAACCGGAATATAGTGTATCTGGTATGAAGTTTATGCGACGTTTTTATATAATCTTTAAAACGGTACATAAATTTCAAAAGGTTCTACAGATCAGATTTTAATAATCTCATCACTGTTAGCACCGGAAAGACCAGGAGAACAAGCTTAATTAGAATGATAAAAGATATTAACTTAGTACAAAAGCCTCAACGGATCATTTTTTAAATCAAAAAAATCATTATTTCGGTACGTGTCCGTAAGATAAAATATCACGTGACCTGTACATGTCCGTAGACTTTCCGGTCCGTAGACTTTCCACGATATTAACGCTAACTGACGACTCACGTGACTTGCACTGGTATTTAAATACCAATAGATCAAAAATTATTCGATAAAAAATCTTTATATAGGGGCAGTGTTGGAAATTATTGTTCTTAGAGTTCTCATGAGAACACTTATAAATTTGCGAACAGTATAAATTTTTACTGTTCACTATTAAAAAAATTTTTGAGAACAGTAATTGTTCTTATAAGTATATAATAATTAGCTATTGTTCTCATAAGTATATAATAATTAGCTATAGTTCTCATAAGTATAAGAATTAGCTATTGGTCTCACCTTAACATTTAAAAAAAAAAAGAATTAGCTATTGTTCTTATAAGTATATAATAATTAGACCAAATTTCATGGTTGAGATTTCAATTTGCTAATAACTATGGTGGAGATCACCTAAAGCCCAATTTTTTAGCTGCAGTGTAACATAATTGACCAATAAAAATGCAGAAAAATTTAATATAAATTTAAATTTTATTAATAAAATTTTAAATTTTGTTAATAAATTTAAATTTTGTTAATAAATTTAAATTTTGTTATGTTTTTTTATATATAAGCGCCAAATTTTTAAATTATATATAATTTTAAATTAATATAAACTTCTTAAAACAAAAGATACTAAAGATTTTTTTTGTGGATTTGATAGTTTAATTAAAATATACAAAAACTTTTTTTAGTTTATTTTATTTTAAAAAAATTATAAAAGTTTAAAAATTTTATAGTTAAAAGTAGGGATTGGAACCGTTTAACCGTTTAAAATTTGCTCTATAAATCTGGGCAGAATTATGTTGGTCGTCGGCAAGAATTATTTTAATACTGGCCAAATTAAACGGTTAAACGATTAAGAAAAATTTTAGGCGGTTCCAATCCCTAGTTAAAAGTGGCTTTTCGTGATCTGCACCATACTTATTTGAGGTTATACTTCATATTTATAATATTTTATTTTTATTATTATTATTTTTTTTTAGTGAGCATAAGTGAGAACAATAATCAATTGTTTGCAATGGTTTGAGAACACTTGTAGCTATTATACTGTTCTGATGAGAATGTTTGAGTCTAAAATTTCTAACCCCGTATAGGGACGTCTAAAGCGGAGCAGATTCTTAAATATATATTTTAGCGAATTAACTTTAGGGTTAGGTCAACATAGTTAAAGTTAGGTAGGTTTAGGTAGTTATATATACCCGTATTTTCGCGCAGGGGTTAAATTATGAATTTTGGCCTAAATTAAGCTTAATTCGGGCCATTATTCGAAATAACGCCCATGCCCGTTATTTCGCGAAAATACGGTAAGCAAAATTGCCTTCCCGACATTTTTAGTTAACCCACCAAGGTTTTTCGATTCTGCTTCGCCGAAGATCATCAAATTTCTATAATTTGATTGGTCATGTGTCACGTGATTCTGCTTTAGACACTCTTTAGACGACCCCTTTATAAAGTTACTACCATATACAAGACTCGGGTCTCTTACATTCCACCAATTTTAAAACCTATAATAGACCCCGGGCCTAGTATACTGTTGAGAGTAAAGATGCTTGTGAAATAAAATCAAAGTGGTGAAATAATTTCACCATGGTGAAATTGATGAAATTAATTTCACCAACATCTCTAGTCGAGAGTTCATATCATTAAAACTTTGAAAAGTACGCATTTTGCATTTACAAATAAGCAGTCTAGATATTTGAAAAAAATCCAGGTTTGATTAATATAAATCCTGTGATTCGCACCCGGGAGTCTACTATCATGGGGGTCTTGTATATGGCGATTTACGGTATAAAAGTCGGGATTCTGTAAATATGTATATATATTATAGCGTGCTGCCATGGTTACAGATTATGACAAAGAGCATGTCAAATTTTTTTTACCGCGCCAGGTATTTCTGTGTAATTTGATTGTTATTTCAAAATTTTGCCATGCTCAGATTATCTGTATTTAATGTTAACGATGTGTCTAAGGAAAGTTGTAATGCTCTAAAATGGGAAAAGAACGTCTTCTGAAAAAGAGCGACATAATCCTCTTCATGTTCAACTCGCAGAGGATGACTTACCTAAAAGAAAGCATTACAAAGAAAATTTTATCGTCCGCAGGCAAGAAAATGATAAGGAAGATATGCTGTTGTATTTGTCAAACCATTTCTACATTTTAATGATGCGAACGGCTAAGGCTAAGCCGCAAACCGATTGGCTGAGCCGAAACGATCATCGGCTCAGCTAAGGGTCTACTAATAAAGTATCGGCTCCAGAAACGACTCGGCTAAAGACCTTGAAGCCGAACATGGAGCCGCGAGCCGATAGGTCAATAGCACATGAACATTAGCCAATAGTAGATCATATAGTATTGTGACTTAAATTATAAAAGCTATTTTACGCTTTATAGCTTTCTAGCCCAATCGTTTACATGTACTTTATTTAAAAATTTTTTTTTTTTTGCATAGAAAACAGTATACTAACATTTTGTGAAATCATATTACCATTAGCGGCTCGGCTCGGCTTGGGTTGATCGGCTTATAAACGGCTCAGCTTAGTAAATGTTAGCCGCGAGCCGAGCCGAGCTGAGCCATTCGCATCACAATGACACATTAAAGGAATATGCCTTGAACTTTAACGAAAATTCTCAAAATCGTAAGAGAGCATCAGGAAGAAAATCAAGTGCACAAGTTGTAATTGTCAAATTCCATATCTCAACATGGCACGAAATGTTAGATGAAAAATCATAAGAACTATTTACTAATTTACATATATGAAAATAGCGATCAAAATGCGGTTTTTCCAAACCATTCAATTAATATAACACTACATTCATTTACCCCACGACAAGAAGAACCTGGGTAAAGTCAGTGACTCTCGCACAAACTAAGCTGTAAAGGCAGTAACTTTCAATAGTATAAGCGATTTTCACTGGGATGAGCACGATGAACCCATGATTCCATTTATAATATATACGGTCTAAACTGCGCTGAAAAAGTGGGAGCTTTGGCAGACCACTTCAACATTTCTGTTTCTTTTTAACAATCAAGGAGAAAAAGTGATTGCAGAAGCTTATGGCGAACTTATCTTTTTTCAAAATAATCAACTCTGCATTGAAGAAGTTAGTGAACGGAAGTTAGTGAAAATATCACTTTAACATCTTTGTGTATTTTAAATATATATATTTTTTATCTGTGCAAGCGGAAAGGTGTCTGTGATGAACATTTGGAATCGTCTAAACAGGAGGTTAAAAAATTCGCCATGCATGTCCACGACTGGAATGTGTATGTAATCAAGTGTGTAGAAAGGGTATTGAATTAGGCAATAATATCACTTTAACTTCTTTGTGTATTATAAAATTAGTAACTAAAATTATATTAATTACCTAAACAGTTAACTATTATTTTGTAAAAAATTTTAGCAATTGTCTAGTCATATGGGTAACTCAAAAAGTTGAGCACTATACAGGTTATACGCAAGATTTAGATAGTGAAAGTAATGTATAATATTTACAAATTAAAAAAGCACAAAACTTAAATATATAAAAATTTTATTAATTTTTCGATATAAATGGATTAAATGCGGAATCTAATTTATAATTAAAATATATATATATATTATTTATTGTAAGAATGAGGCTCCTAATTGTTTTTTTTACCTTAATTATTAAAGTTTGTAGTTTTTTTTTAGTTTAGTAAAATTCTAAATCTTAGATTATATATAACTTATTAAAAAAAATCAAGTATGATAGTAACAAACAAATGATCCAAAATCTAATCTTAATACGAAATCTAAAATTTTAACTCGGTCCATAAAACAGGTAAAATTACAACACATGCAGTATAAATTACAATAAAACTTTTTAAAATGTTTTGTGGTATATGCAAAATTGTATCTTCTCGAAATATTCTATACACTCCATAAATTGCCACGGCAAAGAAATGAAAAACAAGCAGAAGTGGATTTGGAAATAATCTAATAATAAATCATTATTAAATTTAAAAAATTTTATTATCAAATATGTGTACCTACAAGTTAATCATTTATAAAGCCAACACATACCCTGCCAACATTCCACAAGGATGATTGATGCAAATACCGCCAAACTTAAAGTAGTTGAAACACGCCTCGCGCATTATACGTAAATACTCGTCTATAAATAGGCAAAACGACGTGGTCAATTAAGCCGTAATAAAACATGTGCTTTTATAAAGAATTAGTTGCCTACCATCCGCTGCAGCAACTAAAGAGTATAACGCTTGTGCGAGTACGTTTATAACAGTACTACAATAAAATTTTCGTTTCCAATGAAACACTTGCAATTGAGCCAATATAAGTCCAGTATCGTTGAAATCCGGTGTTTGGGCAGGAGATAAAAGATCGGAAAGTATCACTATATCACAAAAGCCTACAGTCATACCACCTAAGATTAAAAGTAATTCATATCATTAATATTAATTACAATTATGTGGGTATACTATCAAAATCTTTAAAAATTTATGCATACCACCGGTCAAAGGATGCCTCATATTCATCGCGTCACCCAAAATAATCAATCCTCCGTTAACATTGGTAGAAGGTGGCAAAAAGCTATTCGGCATTGATCGAAGGCGCTCAGTTTGTAATGCTTCATAAAGGGATGGCTAAACTCAGAACTCAGTATATGAATTGTAAGTGAAAACAAACTGCCTAAAAAGATATACTTGAAAGTTTACCTGAACAGATTTTGGAATAAATGGCAAGACATTATTTTCAATATATTTCTTTGCAAACAAATGAAAAAAGTGATTGTTAGAAAAATTGCAAATGCAGTAAATAAATGAAGGCTAATCATACAAACTTTTAATTCGCCTGAACCGTTACTTGGCAACTTTCCAGGAATATCAATTAATACGCGTGTCTCATGTGTACCTATCTAAATGAAAAATATATGAACACTATATCGTTAACAAAAAAAAAAAATCCAATTGTAATATATAAAATAAATACCTGATACATCAAAACCGGCGAATTAGCTAGTATTACATGACCGTGATTCGGATATGGAAGTACAGCGTCTTTCATTATGAGTCTATTTATCGAAACAAAAAATTTTAATTAATTTGTACAATTATATTAACGGAAACTAACAGAGTTATAAAGATTACCCAACAAAATTAGATTTTACTTGTACATCTCTTAGGATAAAATCTTTACGAAACTTTGAAAAACAACCATCAGCAATGATTGTTAAAGGTGCGTAAAACTATTGTAGAATGATTTGCAATAATGAAGGTTAGGAAGGTTAGAAAATAAAGTCGTATGTAAGAATAAAAACACTAACATGGCGGACATCACTTTCACCCTTAGGTGTACATATTACACCTAGCGCACGTTCAGTTAATGGACAGCTAATAATATCATTCGCCATAGCTTCACAAATAGTAACACTTTTATTAAGCATTATACATTAAAATCAATTATGATTTGTGCGGTTACGTGGTAAATTAACTCATCAGATTTAAATATCATACTTTGATATTTTTGAGGCAGCATTTCGAAGGTTCATGATAAATCTTCCATGATGAAATGAACGACCTCGGGCAGGCTTGCCATTTACATTTGGATAAAGGAAAGAAACAGTTTCGCCTCCATAAAAAACACCATATCCGTAGCATGGGATTGAATCAATATTTTCTAGACACTCTATAAAAAATTTTTAAAAGTTCGAAAGTGATATAATAATTACATAATTGATCGAACATATTGCATTATTTAAGCGTACCTGATAAGCCAAGCTTTTCTAAAGCTACAACACCTCCAGGTTGAAGGTATTCACCAACAATTCTGTTTGGTTCACTCATATCTCTTTCTATATATTAATAGCATTCGATTAAAGATGATTCAACAACATGATGGCTTTCGAATACTTACCGATAAGTAAAACTTTTCTTCCTTGCTTTCCAAAAGCAACAGCTGCGACACACCCAACGATTCCAGCACCAATGATGATCAAATCATATTCTAAGCTCATGCTGGAAATCTGAACTTGTATAACCAGTATAAAGTTAATGGTAGGTGTCGATTGAATTTGATCAAAGAATTGATTAGCAAATGAAGTGAATTAATCAAGAATAAAAAAAAAAAAAAAAAACCAAATTACCTCAGATACCATCTTTTTAAATAATTTGCTGCTTAAATTAAAGTTACTGTCTTTTTATTTTTTTTTTGGCGAGAAACAAATTTTGCCTCTTTATATGGCAAAAAGTGTTACACGATAAATTAATATGGGCCTAAAATAAGATAAATCGAAATTTTCACATTTCCTGCATCGTTACACGATAATCAGAATTTTCATATCCTTATCGTTATATACGTACCAAAAATTACAATTATATACAGTATACCCTGTCAAGACCGGTATGCATGGTAGACAAATTTTATATCACTTTAAAAGGTTTATCAGGTTTAGGAGATCAAAAAATACCTATATTAGAAACAGAATGTTGAATGAATTTTTATCAGTTTGACAGGTTATTAGTTTTGTCAGGTTATACTATATCTGATATACATATAAAAATTAGAAGCATGAAGTCTGATCCAGTCATAAAATAGAATTCATTTTTTTTAATATTCCAAAAAATCATAATGAATCTCTTTTTGCAGATCCTTGTCGATCATAACCTCCAAATTTGGGTTAATTCTGGTCAAATTTGCAGATCATTCGATGAGTTTTAAACTCATCCCACAGACCGATTGATCTGCCATTTTACCAGAAAGAAAGCGAAAAAATGTCTGGAAGGCAATTTTGCTTATATAATTATCTACTGTAAAACCTACCTAATTCCAATCTAAGATGACCCTAATCTTAAAGTTAATTTGATAAAATATATATTATAAGAATTTGCTCCGCTTTAGACGTCCCCCAAATTTGGGAAGCAACCAGAATCACAGCAGCCTAAACCTGCCTTTGAAGCATTAACAAGGGAAGGTATATACCTGCCTCTCCTCTTCTCCTTGCCCTAACATAATTAAACTTTAAAAAATCGCGTGGATACATGCCTTTAGCCATCCCCATATTTGGGACGGTAGTTTTTTATTCTGATCGTGTTAAATCACTATTTACCATTGATTATCACATGATCCTACCTAATTCTATTTTAGTGGCAAATGACAAATTAATGACAAATGACATAATCATATGTTATTTTAAATTCTTTATCAATGAATAATTTGATCCGCTGATCTGTTTAAAATGATTTTTTCCCAACTCAATGAGACAAAATCCAATGGGTTGGATATTTTTAAACTCTAAAATACTCAAAGTAACACAAACCCTTTAACAATCTCGGGAATCGTCTCATTGACAATCATTTTGGTCTAAAATATTTTTTAAATATATAATATTTTTTGTCATTTGTCATTTTACCACAAAGTAACAAATGACAATGTCACAATGTCATTAAAGCCAGTTAGTTAAAAGTCATTTGCCAACCTGACATTGTGATGCACCATAATATAAAATGTCGCGGATCAAACCACTTGTTATAAAATCTACCCCAAACCCAACCCTAACCCTAAAAATGCTAAAAAATACACCCCAAAAATTTGTATTTTTCGGTGGCTTGCATTTTATATCATATGATCTCGCGAGAGATGAACTATGATTTTTATGATTTTACCGTTTCTAACTTTCGGCGTTCACTCAAAAAATTATAATGTGTTCTTAATCAAGGTAATTAAAATAATGATTTTAATTTGTGGATAAGTTTTAATTTTTATTCATTTTTTTGTTAGTGATTAAAAAGACGAATGCTATTCTTAATAAATATTGAATATCTTTTTATTTTATCATAATATATAACAGCCATGAATTTATCAGATGTGATTCACTTCATTCTGCAACTTTCTCATTAATAAGAAATAAAATAAATATTTTATTTACATAGTAAACTTTGCATATTAATTTTGCATACCTTTCTGCGTATTAATATAACATTTATAGTACAAAAAGGAATTTGGTCTAATGAATTATTTTATTAAAATATATAACACATGATAAATTACTAATCATTAAGGTTCTTTTATTGAAAATTTACTTCGCGCGAGATATAACATTATATGATTTAATTTGTGCGAGGATGATACCGGCATCTCACGCAAGGGCATGTTTCTAATAAAACCCTAAAAATATTTTATCAAACTATTTTTTATTTTATTTTTTAAATCTAAAAATGAAATAAAGATAACGTTAATTGGATTATTTACCGACATTTAAAATTATAAAATAAGTTTAATTACCTCATCAATATCGAATTCGAAATTGCATTCTTCATCATCTTGGCCAAATGTATCAGTTTCGTTGATTTTGGCTACAGATAAAGGACGATTAGAAATCCAATAAATACAATATAATTACATTACTACGTATACAGAGTAATAATATCTTTAACATACCGCTTTCCGGTAATTCACCATATGCTTTCAAATTTCTTGCTTCGTCAGTTGTATATTTTAGAATGACATCGGCTTTGGCATCTTGGTAATCACGGAGAGAAATCAAGATAATATCACCTTGATTGATCCATACCTTTGAAAAAGATGAAGATGTAACAATTTAATTCAGGTGCTAATGCGAAGATATAAACAATATTATTTACCTTTTTCCGTAGTTTACCACGAATATGTGCCAACCTCTTTTCACCGTCAAAGCATTGAGCTTCTAAGCGACCATTTCCAAGCATTTTTACTACTTGAGCATATTCTATTAACAGAAATAAAAGTAAAATAGAAATTGCGTGAGAAAAATAAGTTGGAAAGCGCCGTAGTATTAACAATATAAGCTTTCTACCTTGTCCATCCTCTTTGAAGATCAGTTCTCTTTTCTCAGATTCGTTCTCATTCTTTCCTCTTCGTCTGTTTTTACCTCCCTGAGAATTTGATCAAGTGTTAATTTATGGTTTTACGTGTGTTCAAAAAAAAAAAAGACAAAACATGCATTACCTTTCCTTTGTTTTTAGGCATATTGTAAGATTGTAAGTGAAATTACTTTAGACTAACCGTCAAGACTTTGGTAGCGGGTGAGCAGTTAATATAAACAAAATTTTTTTTCAGCTGTGCCCTGTATTACTTAAAACCCCTTTTATAAGGTTTTGTCGGAGTATATTCGGAGAATTAAGAGAATGATGTCACATTGATATCAAAGATATGAGCGGCAATGAATTATTGTCTATCTAGAAGCTCTGGACTCCTTGACAACCTTGACAACCTTGACAACAGAAGTTTGATTACTTTTAAAGGCCTATGATTATGCACTTGCTATTGTCCGGACTATTAGTATGTAATTCTCTAAATCAAGGAAATTTAGATAGAATAATGCTTAATAATGTCTCTGTAGGTGAAATCCGGATCCGACTGGACATACTGATAAATGTTTGATCGACCAGTCATCGTTAGTTAGCATTGGTTAAATTGTAGGCCGCTATGCAGTCGATTATATAAATATACGAAATTTATTTTGTGATGAGTTCAGAATTCTGCGGTGGCGCAGAATTCGTTTTTGGCGCAGTTCTGCCGCAGAACTAGGGATGCTGGTAAAATTAGTTTTACCAGTTTCACCAATAGTGTGAAACTATTCACCACTCTAATTTTGTTTCACCAGCATCTTTAGTTCTGCAAAAAATTTACTGAAAGTCAATACGAGCTTGTCTTGATATTTTTACATTATTAAAATAAATGGTGGTTGAATCTTTTTTTTTTAAAAAAAAAAAAGATTACCGCAAATGACAGGATAGAAGGACCATTCCCTACACCAGAATATCAACAAGAATTTTACGTTGATGGCACAATGGTCCCTTTTAAGATACGGGATATAAGTTTCCATCTCTAGTTAGTAAATGTTAAAAAATACCATGAATCAAAAATACTTCGTCTACTTTCTAACCAGAAGTAGGAAATTATGCCCCGTGACTGCCTAGATATGCTTTTTTTTATATCAGTTATCCGATTTGTCACATGTAAATCACATGAATATAAAATTTTAATTAAAATTATTAAATTTTGCGATTATATAAAGCAAAAGAAGAATAAACTTACCTTTTCTATCAAGTTACGGTTCGCACATTTTAAAAATGTAACCACTAAAAATAAATATTTACCAATTTTATCATGATTATTACATGCAAAAACATGCTCTGAACAACTTTACTTAGGAAACAGAAGTAGGTTACCTTGTAAGAAAAATGAGTTATCTATATAATTTTTAGTTTATCAAGATAAACCTTTTTTTATTAGAGTAGTCTACTTTGGGCTCTTAAGCAAAATTGTTTGGTATATAATTTTACTTAGTTCACTATAAAATGCACTCACTTTCTTGAACCTTTTACTAAGTAAAAAAAATAACTTTCAACTCTATTTTTTATTTTGCTTAAGAGCCCAAAGTAGATTACTTTAATAAAAAAAAAGATCTATATTAATAAACTAAAAATTTTAACTTTAGCATATAGATATCTCATTTTTCTTATAAAGGTAACCTATTTCTATTTCCTAATTAAAATTGTTCAGAGCATGTTTTTATATATAATCATTATAATAAAATTAGTAAATATTTATTTCAAAAGTTATATTTTTAAAATGTATAAAAATGACAAACTATAACTTGATAAGAAAGATAAGTTTACGGTATTCTCTTTCTTTTGCTCTATATAATTGCAAAATTTAATTTTAAATTAATAATATGTAAATTGAAAAATATCAAAGCTTCAAAGTTTATTTTTTAAAAGGTTTTGTAGACATATTTGCTTGCAATTTTAATAAAATTTTAAATTTTATATAACTTTTAATTAATTAAAGTTCAAAATTTGTATAATTTTAAAGTTTACTATTAAAATTTTTTTTAAATTTTCTAAAATTTTATATATTTCTGAAGCTAAAAAAATCTTTGCTCTTAAGACAAATACTAATTTTTATAAGTAAATCATAAAACTTGTAATAATAAAAAAATTGTAATCCTCTAAAAAAATGAAATTTCTTTTAGTATTATAAAAAGTTTCTATTAAATTTAATAAAAATAAAAGCAAGGTCTCACTTTAACATTTTTAAAAAAAAAATTGTAATCCTTTATATAATTTATAAAGTTGTATTAAGAACAATAAATCTAAAATCAATATTTAAAGAGTTCATTAAATGGTTTTAAAATATTTTTTTAATTAAAAAATTTTTGAAATTTGTATATTTTGGGCTTATCTCTTTGTCTGTTTTGCAGGTAAATTTGCCTGCAAATTTATTTTTTGCATAATTGTAAAAAAGTAGATAGGAGGGATCACCTAAAAAATATTTAAATTAATTCAGTTAGCTTTATACAATGCTTTGGCAAAGTATTAATTTTAAAATTTGTTATATCAAAAATTTTTACTAACTAAAGATTGTATTTTCACCTATATATAAATTTTATCAAAAATATTAAAAATATTCAATAGTAAATAACTTTTGATCTACTGATCCGTTTCAAATGATTTAACTACCAAAATAACCATCTAAATAAGACGATTCTAATAAGTCTAAATTGCTAAAATTTGATCACAGCATCACAAGATTGATGTATTTATCAATCTTAGGCTCCTGTAATCAGATTTTAATGATTTTAGGCTAATTAGATTTGTCTCATTAAGACAATCATTTTGGTAGTTAAATCATTTAAAACATTTTGCAGGCAAATTGNTGATTTTAGGCTAATTAGATTTGTCTCATTAAGACAATCATTTTGGTAGTTAAATCATTTAAAACAGATCAGTAGATCAAAAGTTATTCAATATTAAAGATTTATAATATATTAATAATAATCTCAATATACATAAATATAATGCATTAAAACAACTTTAAACAATTTTTTTTTTAAAAAAATATTAATTTTTTTATATTTATAAAACCTTAAATAAAATTTATAATAATAATTTGGGAATCAAATATATTTTAAAAATTTTTTAAAATTTAAAACTTTAATTATTTTTTCTGATTTTATAAAAATAGAAGAATTTTAACTTTATATAAATTTATATTAATATAGTTATTTATAATAATTTATTATTTAAAAACAAAATATAAATCTAAAAGAATATTATAATAAAAAATTAAATAATGTTTTATAAAAAATTTTTTTAAAAATATTATATAACTTTTTGCAGGCAAATTGGCCTGTACATGCTTAATATATAAAGAGATAAGCAAATACAATTTATTTTTTATAATCTAAATACAAATATAGCAAAAATACAATCCTTATTTTTAAATACAGTAGTCTATTATATTATTATAAACACTATTATTTATTTGGTGATAAAAAAAAATTTGCACAAAAACCTAAACCTTGAAAAATTAATTTATTACTTGAATTAATTCATAATAAACGAAAACAAATATCACAAAAAATTTTATTAAAATTTGAAGATATTTGTAAAAATATAGAATATAGAATGATATTGAATCTTTAGTACCTGCAACTTTGGATATATATGCAATCCTTTTTAGATCTGAAACTTTTGACCAATATTTTAATACTTTATTTTGATTATGGATATTTGCATTATGATAGAATAGAAGAAATTATAACAAAGCACTATTAGCTTTTATATTAGATTATTCTTATTGGCAACAAATTAATCATCCTTTAGCAAATATTATACTAAAATCTTTAGTTAATTTTAATAATTATTTTGTTAAAACTTTTTATAGTAGATTACAAACAAATATTAATATTAATTATACTGCAGATAATATTATTAAGCAATTATATTTATTAGATATATTAATACTTTTCATACTAAAAAAACAATTTATATGAACCAAAACAATTAGATTATTTAACCAAAAAAAGTAGTTTATTTTTATTAGAACATTTTCAAAGTATTTTTCAAAATATAGGAAGATGCAGAATAATTAAAACTAAAGATAATATTAGCTTTTTTATAGCAATACTAGATAAAACACTTGATTTTAAATATTTGCCAACTGGTTAGGAGAGTGCAGAAAATCACGTAATTTTTTAGGGAGGTGGGGGCCAAATATCACGTCCTATATATATATATATAGTATAAATAGCCAATCATATTGAAGAAAATTGATTTTTAGTTAATTGCAGATAGTTGCTACATAGTAAAGTCTAAATTTTACTAAGCAAATCGAAAAATCGATTAAGTAAACTTATTTAGCAGATCAAACTACATTTATTATGAAATTTTCATAAGTATTGGAAACTATTTTATTATTTAACTTTTAACTTTTACGTTCGTCGAATAAATTTTTTTAAAAAATTTTAATTTTTTCGTCGAATGTAAAAATCAAAAGTCAATTAAAAAAAAATTCTCCAATACTTAAGAAATTTTGTAATAAGTGTATTTTGATCTGCTGAATAAGTTTACTTAATCAATTTTTTTCGATTTACTTAGTAAAATTTAGACTTTACTATGTAGCGACTTTTGTCGATTGTGGGGTATCTTATTTTCAGGTCAAAGATGTTTTTGAGTTTTTTTAAATTTGATTGGTCAATAGTCCTATCACTAGGGGGGGAGGGGGGTCAGGACCTATGTAAACCCTAATTACGTGATTTACTGCACTCCCCTTATTATATAGCTCATTTACTATCATTAGATACTTGTGATCATTGTACAATTGCAATTATATATTCAACTAGTAAAATATATATTTGTGGACATTTTTATTATAATGAATGTTAAAATATTTTTAAAGCTTGTAAACATTGTTTAGAATATTATAAAAAAGAAATTTTTAAACAAGTTAATAATGAAAAAAATATTATAGAAACTAAAAATACAAATGAGAATAATAATAATAATTTAGATATAGAAGAAAATAATATAGCCGGACCTCCATAAATACAACTTCCATAAATGCAATACCTCCCTAAATGCACGTTTTTTCTATTCCGTAAAATGTTATTAGTGCTAAATGCATATTCTATATTCTGTAAATGCACGTTCTCTTGAATAACATTTTATATTATACTAACTTCCCTAAATGCACGTAGCCAATCAAATTTTAATATTTAAGATAGGTTATATAGTATTAGTAGAAGTTATACAAACTTGATGATCAAATTTTTAAAGCTGCAATTTAATTGGCTTACTCTAAATGCAAACCTCCCTAAATGCACGTTGTAGGCTTGTCCTTTTGAGTTGCATTTATGGAGAGTTGACTGTAATGAATAGAAGAAAATATAGATAATAAACTTCAAATAGCTACTAGAAAAACAGACACTGTTAATGCCCGGAGCTAGAAATTTATTTTTGGCTATTAGCTAAAAATAGAACTGATGAATTAAATAAATTGATAATCATTTGATCTAAAAATAGATGTAGACAAGATCACATACAAAATCAGGTCTATCACTACACCATAGATCGTCCTCTGCTACGCTCTGAACAATTAATAGTATGGCAATTTTTTTCGTACACCAGTTTTGTGTAACATTTCGTACACCAATTTTGATCAACCAATAAAATTGTTAGAAAATCAATTAAAAAAATCAGTGCTATTGGCAACCGCAAAATACTTATCCCTGACTATCTGATGTTATATATCATTAGAAAAAGAATTATAACAAATTATATAGTATGGTGTGGCTTTTAAAATAGGCACATACCAACCGCATCTTTTATTTAAGATTTTCTAAATATGGCGATATATTAAAGTATAATACTGGTAATTATTTTGTTTTTTGTCTTTTAAATTGTCTATCGATTAAAATCAGCTCAATTCACAAAACTAAATAAACTTTTAACCACATATAAAATAATGGAGCACAATTCAAAAGACAATCATTGCTACCTTTCGAATTGTAAACGATGATAAAATTATTGTTACGATTTAAAATTGGATGTCTATATGACGAATTATGACGCAATGATGCACAAGATTAAAAGTCCGATAAGCAATTAAAAAGTATATGATGACTAATCATTACAACAATTGTAATTTGTCTTCTCTTATACCTCTTGTTGTGAAGGTGGACAACAATAAAAAAGAAAAAAAGCCCGTTCGTAAAAGTAATCAAAAGAAACTTACATTACCACAAAAATCGTAATTTTTCTTCTCTTATGCCTCTTGTTATGAAGGCACATAATAATAAAAAAGAAAAAAGGCCGTTAGTGAAGTAATAAAAAACTTACATAAATTCAAAACCTTACCTATTGAGTTGACATTCTGCTTTTTTTCATAAAGAACATTCACGTGTGTATAAATTTTGTCTTTTGGTAATTTAGATAAAGCTTGAATATGTATTAAATTCAAGTTTATTGCAGCATGAATAGTACCTTGGAACTTTCCGATGCAATTGATACTAGTACTGTTGAATCCGGATGTACTTTTGCAACCTTTGCTGAAGCTTGTGCAACAATTGAAGGTTATGCAGGTCGAACAAATTCGGTAATAATTTTAGGGAAAACAAAAAAAAATCCTGACAATAGTTATAAGCAAGTACTTTTCGTATGTGAAAAACAAGGAAAATATGCTGGAACAAATGATGCATATACCACCAAATGTATTGGATGTCCCTTTGCTATTAGTGTATATTATCGCAAACGTGACAAAGAATTCGCCATTATTAAATCATGCCTAGAGCACAACCATGATCCTTGTTCTGATGCTACAAAATTTAGCAGCGTTATGAGAAAACTTGATCAAAATGATCTCGGATTGATAGAAAAACTACACAATGATGGACTTAGAACGAAAGACATTTTTTCAGTGTTGAATTCTGTTAGCACAAAATATATTCATAAACCTGACGTTTACGATGCCATAAGTCGTCAACGGCAGTTGAAGTTACAAGGTTTAAGCGAGATCGAAATGCTCCTTAAAAATTTACATGAAGATGAAAATATTATAGGTGACATTGCATTAAAAAATGCATTTAATGATGAACGAAACCAGGATGGTAAATTTATGCAGGCGATTTTTTGGGCCTACCGCAATGCATTTTCTGAATTTGCAGTGGGAAAAGATGTTTTGATTATCGATGCAACTTACAAAACCAATAGGTTTTCAATGCCCTTGGTTGCTATTTGCAGTGTCGATCGGTTTGGTTCTACATATCCACTTGCTTTCGCTCTTGTTTATTCAGAAACGCAAGAATTTTACTGCTGGGTGTTGCAACAACTAAGTAAGGCACTAATTATTGTGACAGGTAGTGCACAAGTTGCAACAATAATAACCGATCGGGAATTGGCCCTTATGATAGCAATTAGTAAAGTGTTTCCACATACAAAACATCAATTATGTACATGGCATATTTTTAAAAACATCAAAAATAAGCTTCGAAGAGAAGTTGAAATCGACGAATTTATTAAAGACGTTCAAAAACTTACTTATAGCGACCTTTCAGAAGGTGAAGCTGAAAAAGATATTACAGCATTGTGGATAAAATATCCAAGGGCGAAAATATATATGTCTGAAACTTGGATGCCATATAAAAAAAGCTGGCTCGCACCTTATACAAAGGGAAATATAAACCTTGACTTAAGGTCAAGCCAGCGTGTCGAAAGTCTTCACAGTAAACTAAAGGGCATCAAAAATAGAATTATTCCCGTTGATGATTTGTTTGCAACCCTCTTGTGACAATTGCATGAATTATCCCAAAAGCAAGCGTATGAATCATTTTTACATCAGAACAAGCATAGACATGATGAAGCTAATATGGGGCTAGAAAAGTTGAAATCAGTATGTTCACGCTTTGCATTTGAATCATTTATAAAACAGCAAGCAGAACTTGCAAAGTCTGAATCCTATGAAGTGTTTGAAAGCGGTAATAGTGCATACAATGTAATACAAATTTGTAATTATACTAATTTGACTTCGAAGAATATTGTACATCTTGGAGCACCCGGTTTTTGTATATGTTTGCACCCACAACAGACAAGAACCCCTTGTCGGCACATTATCGTAGTATATTTGTTACATTTACATACTGATGTACCACCTAGTGAGATTCATCAGCGCTAGCACGTACAATATCAAGCAGAATTGAATACTGTCTACCCACATATTGTTCAAACTTTTAGACAACTTCTAAGTTATCATCACGGTGCTTTCGCAGGTCTTATGCAGCAGGCTTCCAAGTACGTTATGGAGCATGGTAAAATACCAGAGCTGCCACAAAAAGGTCCAAATATTACACAGCCAAGTATATTTGAAACTGTTAGCATTTCTGATACAACAAATTATGATGAAATTAAAATGCCAGCAATCAAACATTCACGTGGACGCCCACCAAATAATGGACGCATCCATAGCGCAGATGAAAATAAAATGTCTTCAAAGAAAAGTGCTGGTAAACGCAAGATTGATGATATGGTATTAAAACCGATCACTTGTGTTAATACTGCAGAAAATTGTGATAAAAGCCAAGTGCCAGCAGCAAAACGTTCACGTGGTCGACCACCGAAGAATGCTGAACAAAAGCGATTTTAATTATCTAAAAGCATTTCTTCTTATGCTATTTAGGTTTATATTTGCCCTTGTTATTATATTTTGCATCATGCTTTTTAGCTAAATATATCAAATTGTAAACAATTAATATAAGAATTACAGTATTATATATAATTCTGTTCGCATGTGTAATTTGGAAATATAAATCGAGGTTCTAATATAAAATTTTACAAATATATTGTTATTAAAAGTGGCTACTAAACAATGAAATATGGTAAGTATAAGTCAACATTTAATATGGAACTCTCTTGAGACTATAGTATGTTTTAATTAAGTGACGGGTTAAAGAATGTTATGTTTTAAATCCTAGTGTGGAAATTTTAGAAATACGCATTGTATATTCATACACTACATCAAATTTTTAAGTTGATTAGTAACCATACTCTGTTTAGAATTGGATTATATTTGAATATCATAATTATGGCTATACTCTGGATGTTATTCAAAATATAATACCCAAGACTTTATAAGGATATTACATATAAGAAGTACAAAAAAGTACTATATACGTACATACGTACAGTCAGCTCAAAGTTTAACACGATTATCCAAAAAGCATAATAAAAAAAAGCAAAAATTTATGTAAAAAAACATAATACGTAATCAGTTAATTACTATATTAATAATAAATTATCCATTAATTCATCTTTTGTACGTTTAAATTATGTGCAATTTTATTGGTCAATCAAAATTGGTGTACGAAATGTTACACAAAACTGGTGTACGAAAAAATTGCCATTATTAAATTTATTATATTAAACCAAATCAAATAATACTCAAATCATTTAATTCTAATAATAGATCATACAATATTGCAAATTAAAATCAAAGCCAAAAATAGTAGGACCCCGAAATATACATAGATAGGTCAGATTAATTATAGGGTTACTAAAAAAGGAAAGATCTGCAAAAAAACTTCGAAAATAAGCAAAAAATTACTATAAATAGAAAGATTTGCATAAAAAACCTCAAAAATAAGCAAATTTATATCTGACCTATCTATGTATATTTCGGGGTTCTAAAATGGGGTCTTTGCTAGGAAAACCACAGTTAGAGACTATTTAAATTTTCACAATAAAATTTGAAATTGCTAGCTATCTATTAATCCAATTTGAATAAATTTTTTTTTATTTTATAAAGCTTAAATAGCTTTATAAAGTAAAAAAAAGTTTATTCAAATTGGATTAATAGATAGCTAGCAATTTCAAATTTTATTGTCAAAATCTAAATAGTTTCTAACTATGGTTTTCCTAGCAAAGACCCCAAATAGTAATACAAATTGATGAAAAATCTTTAATTAATTAGTTGATAGATCACTTAGTTGGCCAATTAATTAATTAACTAATTAATTAATCAATTAGTTAACTCTCCTTCTATGTAATACAGCTACTACTTCCAACTTCTTGTAGAGCGGTTGGTATTCTACTGTTGGTTAGAACAGGGAACTTTATTTCGTATATTGTACTTTCCACCAGATGATTCGTTATTTTGTTCGTATCTCCAATTCGCAGATCTAACTCTATAGTAGTAGTTTCCTTTCAATTTAGATTTGGTACCGGTACCAAAGGTGTAAGTGTTCCTTATCCAGTTTAGGCAATTCTTTATCACAGATCCCTTTGTGTTCACCACTTTTCTCACCACTTGGGTTCATGTTACAGTCATATTACCCTTCCAATTAAGATCTCCAAGACCGCCTTAGAGTTGTTGGTGCTATCTTGCTCTTGCCTGCCAAGGAATTACTTGTGCAATCTTTGTGTAACTGGACTATCATCTATAGTGCCAACCCTCCACAATGGATCTCCTTCTAGAAATTCCTAAACCAAATTCGTACTTCATATGGACTTTTACAGGGTCTTGTATCTGAATTTTTTCTAAAAACCGCTTCTAGTAGAATTTAAACCAAAGATCTTGAATGTGAGGGTTGAGCATCTAGACCACTAGACTATGGGGCCCCAACCCTGAATATCACTAAACTTTTACTTATCAGCATATATAATATTTTTACTTGTACCAAATCTATTCATTAATACATGATTTAGCATAATTTAGTATAATTCAATATAGAAGTATTCACTATGAAGATATTTAATTAGTAAAGCAATATACCGAAATTTGTTTTTTTTATAAGTTTGATTATATATGAAATTTTTGATTTTATAGTATTGTAGCATGATGGAAAGTCGGTTTGATTGGCCAACGTGATACAATTGAATGTAGATCATTACACAAATTATTTATATTAGTTTTAAAGTACTTCCTATATGAAAGTGTAATCGCTTATATGACAAGTAGCTAAGCATGCCATCTACGATTAAATAATTTTCAGGATACATTGGTTTTTCGCTTTACTAGTAGTTGGCGAATTTAATCAAATATAATCAGATTCCCCGGGGACTTTTGCTAATACTATATATTTACTAGTAACTAAATAGTAAATAGTTAAGTAGGTTCATAAGATTTTTTTTGAAGTTTTTTTTGAGGAGTTTTTTCAAAGGTTTATTCCTACGGCTAATGTAATCTTGAAACTTGTACTCAAGATCTAGGTAATAAAAAATATTCGAATAATACTTAATTTATAAAAAATATAATTTTTTACTATGTGTATCATATAAAGCTTACAAGTGTGAAAAAAGCATTTAGGTGATAGTTAAAATTTGCTGAGGATAATTTGTGCAGGTTGCAGATAATGTTACCTTGAATTTTTGTTATGATATAGATATGATAGTTTTTTTTAATTTTTTTTTTAATATTATATAAATTAGATATATTGCATGTTAAATCAAATTTTTGTGAATTTTTGTATAGTTAGAATAATGTATCATAACTAGAATATATATATCGTGGGAACTGAATTATAGCGAGTTTAGAATCCACTTAAGTTAATTCTGAATACACATGGGTTGTAATAGAATTCCAAAACATGCTCACGTTAATAAAGAAGCACATTCAACTAAACAAAATAAAGAAATTTATAAATCAATTTATCGAATTAAGTTATTTTATGATTTTAATATACTTTACATATGTATACTTTATTAAAAAAACAATATATTTTATTAATAAGTTTAGTAGAACGAGTTTTTTTTTAATTAGCAACTTTTTTAGCAACTTAAAAGCGAATAATATAAAGTTTTTAAAATACAAAAATATTAAAAAATTCTAGTTATACTAGTTGTTACAAGCATGAATATTGCTTACATATTATCTATCCTTAATACAATCCGAAATTTACAAATATTAAACATATTTAATATTATTAAAAAAAAAATTAAAAATTTATCGTATCTAAACTATATATCAGATATATAATAGAATCCAAAGTAATACTACCTGTAAGAATTATATTGTAATTACCGCCTAAAAACTTTTTTTCATACTTAATATACTTTACACCATACTCAACCACTATTTTTACAAATTAAGTGTTATTCGAATATTTCTTATTACCTAGATCTTGAGTACAAGTTTCAAGACTACATTAGCTATAGGAATAAAACTTTGAAAACCCCGTCGAAAAAACTTCAAAAAAAGTTTTATGAGTCTACTTAACTATTTACTATTTAGTTACTAGTAAATATACAGCATTAGCAAAACTCCCTAGGGAATCTGATTATATCTGATTAAATTCACCAACTACTAGTAAAGCGAAAAACCAATATATTCTGAAAATTATTTAATCATAGATGGCATGATCAGCCACTTGTCATATAAGCGATTACACTTTCATATAGGAAGTACTTTAAAACTAATATAAATAATTTGTGTAATAATCTACATTCAATTGTATCATGTTGGCCAATCAAAACGACTTTCCATCATGCTTAGTATTGTAGTATATAAATATATAAGTAAGGGTGCTGACATTTATTAGGTAATATTTTAGAGGGCGGTGTCAAGAAAAATCTTACCTTAGTTAAATTTGATTGGCTAAAATTCTATTTATAGATCTTATCTGGAGGTGGAGAGTAAGCCCCTATAGTAAATGAATATTAGGTAATAAATATTAGCACCCTAATATCAATTCTAGAATTTATCAGATACAAAAGTTCCTCCTGCTAATACCAAGGTTACAAATAATATACCAATCGATAATCAAATGTTACTATAACACAGGCCTATTTTCTAATTCATTTTTAGTAGGATTTGAACTCTAAATTTGTCACTTGGAAGTAACAACTAAACAGCTTTACTATGTTATTACACCTTAATTTGTATAATATTACACTTGTATGAAATTAGTAATTTTTAAAAAATTAGTTATTATAATTACTATATATTAAAAAAAATTTTTTATTAACAGTTAATATTAAGTAAACTAAATATAATTATTATGTAAAATTTGTTTAATTTTATTTCTATATCGCTAATTAATATTGTATTTCAGTATATCTTTTACAAAAATGCATTTAATATTATTATTAAACTCTTTCTGCTTACTTTACAAAAAACTTATGAACAGTTATAGAAATCATACTATATAAAACTTGCATATTGGGTGTGGCGACTTAGGGAAGTTGGTAAGTTGTCACCCCCAAGTGGCAGGTCTAGGGTTCAAATCCCACTGGCGACGCTTTGGAAAAATAGACCTGTGTTATGGTAACCATTTCCTGTCAATCGGTTGGGTATATTACCTGTAGTCCTTGGTTACCATCTCGAATGGAAGCTTTCGGGCGAAGTTGTGTCTGGTGACACAGACAAATCCAAGGAACCGGGGAAATGGAAACCCATTTGGAAAGTCCCGAGTAAGGAGGTAGCAACGATCTTT
>QKWP01001498.1:54179-65885 GCA_003550325.1 Gigaspora rosea
TCCAAATTTCAAGTAAAATAAAAATAACTCTGCCGATTTGATGTATTTTTAGGTGCTGTACATGTTTACTTAGTGCATAAAGTTAGAATTAATTAATAACAATTTGTGTATAATAAGATTTTATAAAATTTTATTAATAAAATTCTATAAAATCTTATGATTCATAAAATTTTACTAACTAATTCTAACTAACTTATATAATATTTCAAGGTTTAACATGACTGTATCATGCAGCTACTCTAATTTTGGTGATTTTTCTGTATGGGTTTATTTTAGTAATATGAAAAGTGAAATTTGAATCTAAAAGTTATATATATATATGTTGTTTAACTCCCCTCCATAATTTGCTTATTCTAGAGGGGGGTTTATGTTAAATATAGATTTAAATTGGAGCGGCCTTATTAACAATTAAAAATTAATATTTAATTGTTAATAACTTCTGATCTACTAGGCCGATTTCGATGATTTTACTACCAAAATGATCCTCTAAATAAGAGGATTCTAACAAGCCCAAAATTGTTAAAATCCAATTACGGGATCCTAAGATTGAAATAAATTTGTGTTACTATAACTGGGTTATAATTATTTAATAAATTATAGAACTTTTATAGTAACACAAATCTATTTTGATCACAGGATCCTGTGATTGGATTTTTAACAATTATGGGCTCGCTAGAATCCTCTTGTTGAGTGGATCATGTTGGTAGTTGAATCATCAAATTTGGTCCAGTAGATCAAAAGTTAAATATTATTAATAAATCTATAATTTTGGTCAAAAATAATTTTGCAACTTTGGCTGGAATTATGAAATTTTGGCCGGAATTACACCTGATACTTCAGCTGACCCACCTACCACCCAGAAATCAGCTGATTTCTGGAAGCTCCCTTACAGGCCTATTGTATTTAAATTAGATGTTAAAATTTATTTCTTTTTGAACTATAGTAATATGAGGGATGTCAATAGAAATGGGACAAATTTATCTAATAAATTTGTCCCATTTCTATTGACTTTACCCTTTATATAGTTTTTTTAATTTAGTTAGCTATTTTTATAACTCCTGAAATACCTAATAAAAATTAAATAATATTCTAGTTATTTGATAAAGTTTGTAATTTTTAGCATAATAATATAATAGATTCAAGAATATGCATTTTAATAATTAAAATATAATTATCTTAGTGTCCCAAATTAGTTGTCAAGTTGCCAACTAATATAATTAGTAATACTAGCAAATTATGGGTTGGGCCAGTCTGGTTGGGCCAGGCTTGGGTTGGGTTGGGCTTGGGTCGGGCTGGGTTAAGCTTGGGCCGGGTTTGGGCTTATATTTCAAACCAGTGATGAATTGGGCCGGGCTTGGGTTAGATAAACCCGGCCCGACCCGGCCCATTGAGAACCCTACCCTCCTGTAACAAATCACTATTGCAGTGCGTAATAAATACGTTTGAGCAAGTTACCCATTAAGACTCTATGTTAGGTTAGAAATAGGACTTATTTTATATCTAGAATTTTGCAAGGAATCTTTTTGTTAGTGCACAGTAGATAGATAAATGGTTTCATTAGAGTACTATTAGAAGATCTGTGACGATCTTTCATGGGTATTTTTTACAAAAATCGATCAATTCCGATCTTCTGACGTATTCCGACCGGAATTTTTGGTGACCCGGTAGTTGTTTGAGCATTCACTACATGCATGATCAATCAACATGAATTTTATATACCGACATCTTGGGCTTTTCGTTTTATAACTAAAACAAATCTCGAACGCTTTGAGCGTTCACTTGATCTTTGTAATGCCTGAACTTCCTGAAGTTCATCGCGCTGAAAGAGCGTGCAATGCTAAACTGGTTGGAAAAAAGATCGTTCACATTGAGTCGGTATGTTCAATATGCTATTTTAGTCATTTATCCTCTTTGACTACCATATTTAGGATAAATCTATTTTGCCCTTTAATAGCAAGAAGACAATCTTGTCTTTTGTGATATAACAAACAAAGAATTTGAAAAGGGACTACTGAATAAAATTGTTGTAGATACAGGACGATTTGGGAAATATTTTTATTTTTGTGAGACTTTTTTTAGGTTTCGAGTATTTATTGACGCGTAGCGTATAAGTCTTTTGACAGTATATAACAACACTTGAATGTTTTATAGTACTTAATGAAGGCCCACACGTTGTTATGCACTTTGGAATGGCTGGAGATATTCGTGTACATATTTAATGTTAACGTCATATATATATATTATGTTCTACAAAAAAAAACGCGTCATTAATAATCTCTTTCATTCATCTAAAGTTCAAAGATCAAGAGATATTTCAATATCGTAGGCCATCTAAAGATGATCCTAAAGATTGGCCTCCTCGTTTCTGGAAATTCACAATTACTCTTGTGGAATTGTCAAATTTATCTTCACAAACTTCACAAAACATAGTAATGGCATTCACTGACAAACGAAGACTTGCAAGAATACGTCTTGTCAATTCACCTTTACAAGATCTTCCAATATCAAAACTTGGTTTTGATCCTTTACTAAATATGCCAGATAGACAAACATTTAAGGAAAAAACTTTAAAGCGTCATTGTCCTATCAAAGCATTATTATTAGATCAATCCTTTTCAGCTGGCGTTGGAAATTGGATAGCTGATGAAATACTTTATCAATCACGTATACACCCAGCACAATATTCGAATACATTAAGCGATGAACAGATTACAGCATTGTACGAGAATTTGATTTATGTTTGTCAAGCCGCTGTAGAAGTTAATGCAGATGCTAGTTTGTTTCCCTCTTCTTGGCTTTTTCATTATAGATGGGGTAAAGGAAATAAGGCAGGCGCATTTATGCCAGATGGTGAAAAGATTTTGTTTGAAACTGTCGGTGGTAGGACTAGTGCAATTGTACCGAGCGTGCAAATTTTAATTCAAAGTGCGTCAAAGAGTGACATTTATACATCAACCGACTTGGTAATATATTTTTTTTCCATTATCGAAAAAGGTATGCTCTTATCATTATTATTTGTTTGCTAATTTATGTAAGCACATATACGACCACCATAGAATATCAAAAAGTCAACACGTCAGAAGCGATCTACCATAGGTGAAAATTTAAAATCTGAGAACTTGCCCAAGGTTTCTTCAACTAAACGTCGACGAAATCATAATTCATCTCTCTCAAATGAGCATTAAAGAAGAGATCAGTAAATGAATATTCGTAAAGATTTTTTATGATATATTTTGTAATAAAAGATCACTTTAAATTTTATCATTAAAAATCTATTCACGTGCTATGTTAGTCATTTTTAGTAACGTGACTATAATGAATGCGATTCCTGCCTTATTAGTCATATGCATACATTTACATTTTCTAGAACCCTTCGCTTTCATTCGTCTTCGCATAATTCAGTTTTATTACAAATTAGAATGTCTCAACACCGTTTTCCTGCTCAATATGAACAATGGTCCACTCAGCAACAATGGAACTATCAACAGCAACAACAAACACAGTATTATCAACAACAGCAACAATCTTTTCAACAACCACAGCATTCATACCAACAACCTCAATACCTCTCTGAGTCCCAAACTAACTATGAGTATATGGATTATACACCGACTCCTTATGACGGACATACAACTTATACTGACGTTCCTTACCCATACCCAAATAATAATTCAATAACCGCTAATATGCAACAGACTTCATATGACTATATAACTCCTCAACATCAATTTTTACGACAGCCATTACATCAATTACAAATGCCTCAACAACAAATCCCAAGTGAAGTGACCTTGCAATCTATGTTTCCTACGCAAATACTTCCTCAAACTCGTGAACGTCACTTTTTGCACGAACAATTGATATCTCAGTATCCACAGCAACAAGAAACGCAACTATTACCACACCAGCTTCTATGGTATTTTGCTGAACTTTATCTATCTAAAGCAAAAGCAACAGAGCTATCTTCCACTTCCTTAGTTAATTGCCAAAAGTTATCTTCGGAGCAACAGAAAAACATTTTATCTGCGATCAAGTGTTTGGAGGCTGTGATCATAAGTGTTGCCAATGGGAGCACGTATACGCCTTTAGTTGAGCTAAAGACGCGGTTTAGGTTGAGTCAAATTCTTTTCTGGTTTACTGAGAACGTTCGAGAAGCGGAAAGTCATTTGCAGAAAGCTGTATGTATGATTTTGATTCATTAAATATATGTATAATAATGTCTTTTTTCTTTCTTTTATTTATTTTTCATTCTTTGCTATTTCAGATAATGATATCTCAAAAGGTAGTCTTTCGTGGTGAATTTTTATTGAATATGGTTTTTACTTATTGTATGGGTGGTGCTTGCGTTTAAATCCATAATCCTTTCATGTTACTTATTTAATTTTCTTTTTAATAGCTAGATGCTGTGGCTGAACTAAAATTTAGGATGATTGATCTTCAATGTAATATTTTCAAAAGTGCCAATAATGTTAAGGCGGCACGAAATATTATGAAATCTGGTGTTATTGAAGCAATGGAGTGGGTGAATTTCTGCTCATAGTTATTGATCAATATTTCTAAAATTTTCTTAATTATTGTATATATTTTCTGTATTTAACCAAAATATAAAAATATTTTCTTTTTACATTATAGACGCAATATGCCAGACTGGACATATCACTTTCTATTGCGGCATGCTGAACTTTACAATACTGAAGGTGATTTCAATGGGTGTTTATCAACCTTAAAACAAGCAGAATCAATGGCTGACCAAAGGGGCGATGTCGAAATGAAGGTATAATTCAGATTATGGTAGGAGTAATTGTAAGTTGTTTATATATTACGTACAAAATCAGTACATTACAATCCTTTTTCTTTTTAGGCTTGCCTTTTAATATCAATCGTTCAATACGCTTTTACGAATCAAAACTATCCAATAGCCCAGCATTCGCTTGCTGAGCTTTCTACTATATATTTCCCGCCACCATCATCTCAACCTCCACAAACCTATCACATTTTCCCGATATCCAACCATCGTCTCCATTTACATTATCTGCTGTTATATATAACTTTTAATATTCATACTGGAAATATGAAGGATGCTACCGAAAAATTGGCTGAAGTTCACATTATGTTGAATCAAAAGAAAGACTTGGAAAATTCGGATGATGTGAAAAGTTATACGACAGTAAGCCATCTAAAGTATTTTAATGTATTATTGGATTATACTGTGTTTGCATTTAACATACATTTCTTTAGATTCATGTTTCGGCTGCACCTACGTCTTCTACTACCATGACGCCGTATTCAACCTCAACTGAAAGTGTGGCAGTAAAAATTAAATTATTATCCAAGACCGAAATATATAAGCTCACGAATTTGATCTCAAGAATATGCAGCGGAACTGCTACTAATGTTGTAGCATAAACTACAATTTATAAAATTTCATCCACTGATAATCTTTTTAAAGCCGCTCAAACTTATTAAATTAAGCATTTGATCTGATAATTATTGCTATGTAGCATTAATTAAGACATATTAATTACAGTATATAATTTTAAAATTGAATAAAATAAAGATACTCTATTTAATAAATTTTAAAAGCTTTTTTTTTCCAAAAAAAAAAAAAAAAAGAGGACTAGAATTTGTGATTTGAAAAAAAAACAAATATATAAATATAGGTAATTTCATCACTCCTGATATATTAATATAACATATTAAAATTTTATAATTAATTTTTTGTCTATTTAAGATTAAGCTTTCGGGATTAAATATACCATAGTTTTAAACAATAAAAATAAATAAAATATATTTTAGTTAAATCTTTTATATTTTAATTATTGAATTTTAAATTATTATATTAATCTTAAAAATTAAGGAACTCTTTTCTGGACCAACCTTCCAACCATCGACCTATATAAGAATGTATAGTTAACTTGAAGAAATATACCACAAAGCCTTTTTCAAGTAACCGGGAACAAGAGTTTCATTCTGGAAATTGCTAAAAGAGAGTTGAAAAAAAGTTTCTTGCTTGGGATTTTCTGGTGTAAAGCTTGAAAACTTTGGAGTAGAAGTTGGCACAGCCAAAGGTTTTTGTCAAATTGCTTATAAAAGAATTCTTTCTTGAATAATACTTGGAGTTATTCTATATATGCTATATACTTCTACAAACTCTAAAGACAAAATAGTCCTTTAACATACTTCTCTTTGCAAGTAATAGAAAATTTCTATCAAAAGTAGGAATTTAGCTTCTTCTTTCAAAAGATTAGCATTGTGTATATGTTTTTATTTTGGGAATATTTAAAATAATAAACAATGCATAACTTATACATATATGGTTTGGTAAACAAGAAATTGATTGAAGTAATATAGCTTTAATTTGTTATATGATACCAGTATGTATATATTCTGCAAATTTAGCTAGAATTTTTTATAATTACTGTAAACTGCCAGATACATGACTCGGGTCTCTTTCATTTCACCAAAAAAATTAATTAGTAAAAAAAAAGAAAATAATTAGTAAAAAATAAGTGTGAGTCAGATATATAGAGAATTTTGTATCTGGTAGTTTATAGTAGTTTTTCTTTATATATAATAAGTGAATTTTAATGGAGTAAAAACTTTTTTATTTAGCATTATATAATTTTTATGACCTTATACAGGTTATAATAGTGACTATTAGTTAATTTTTTTTTTGGATTTTTCTTTATTTCTTTAAATATGTACATTTGATTTTTTCTTTTGGTTATTTTTTCTTTACTCTTATTTGACATTGTTTTATTTATTCTTTTTTTTTTTTTTACTTCTCTATAAAAGAATGTTATCAGATTTGTAATTTCTAATTGTAGGGCAATAAAACTGACAAGATTCCTAGAAACTTTGGTTTTTGGTGCAATAGATTATATTTAAGTGCTTTTAGTAGTAGCTAAATAATATTGAATTTGTTTGTATTTAGATAAAATATAGCTATATAAACTATGTATATTAGTATTGTTAATTTTTGTTTTTAGTAGAAATTTATAATAGTAAAAGTTTATATAGTACTACAGTATTAATTATTATATATAGGAACTGCATAAAAATTCCGCAGACACGTGATTTCGAACCAATTATGGCACAGGATCAGGTGTAATGTGAAAACGAAGCAAAACAGCCAGCTTTTTCAAAAATCATCTATAACGCAAAATTAGGTTTACACAACCACCTTCTGCGTCTTAACAAAAAAATTTCTTGCAAATTTTGCTATATATAAGGTACTTGCTAAAGTTGTCCGAACGCTCACCCTTACCCTAATATCGAAAGTTAGCTTTTTAATCGAAAAATGCAATGTCACATCGCAATTTTTTTCGCCCAATAGAATTTTAGAGCATATCATCACGTGTCTGCGAAATTTTATGCGGTTCCTATGTATGATGTATTAATTTGTTTCTAGTAAACTTCCAGTAGCTTTCAGTTAATATATTGTAATATAGTAACTTTTGTACAAGAAACTATATTACTTGACTTAAAATGTAAGAGAGTAAGGAATGTGAAGATAAAAAGAAAATAAACAAGAAAATAAAAGAACAGAATATAAAGATAAAAGATTTATAGTCAAAGAATATATCAGTTTACTAAGTATAGAAGTTTTAATACAAATATTTTTTAGAAAAAAAGATTTGTAAAGAACAGAACCTGCTCTGCCTTGGGGAAAAAAGCAGGGTTTATATATCTGTAGAAACTTAGAATTTTCACTATAATGAGATATAATAAAGAGATATGATAAAGAGATATATAATAACAAGTTATGATAATGAGTTATAATAAAGAGATATAATAACGAGTTATAATAATGAGTTATAATAAAGAGATATAATAACGAGTTATAATAACGAGTTATAATAAAGAGATATAATAACGAGTTATGATAACGGGTTATAATAAATTATAGTAAGAATGATTCCTTTTTAAGAACAGAAAGAAGTTTTTTTAATAAAATTAATACTACAGATTTGATTGCTTCAATAATATTTATACTATTTTTAATATTTTTATGATATTTTCCTAATACTAATATTTTAAAATTATACTAAATTATACAAATATAACAATATTAGCATATATATTAGTTATATTATTTTAATAAAATATTAGCAAGCTCAGCCAAAGTAAAAAAAATCTTTAAATTTTGGTTCATTAAATCAGAAAAGTAAAAATACAAATAATTTGTAATAATCTTAAATAATTGCAAAATTTTAACAAAAAATAACTGTGAAAATTTAAAAAAATTTTAATTTTGAGTTTTTTGCAGATTTTTGTTTATAAATCCGTGCATTTAAAAAGTTGATCTTTGCATATTAGCAAAGATTAAAAAGACTTACCTTTTTTCAATTTAATTTTTTTTATTTTTTTTTTATTTATTTTAATTTTTTTTATTTATTTTAATTTTTTTTATTTATTTTAATTTTTTTTATTTATTTTAATTTTTTTAATTTATTTTAATTTTTTTAAATTTAAATTAAGTATATTTTTTTTAATAATAAAATTATAGATTCATTTAATAAAATTTTAAGTAATATAATTGACCAATAAAAATCAAGCTCATGAATCATGTACTTGATTGATTTAATCAATTGAGCATGTGATTCATGTGATTAATTTTTATTGGTCAATCACAGAGTTGCCATAAAATAACACTCTTTATTTATAATTTATTTATTTTTTAATTTAATTTATTAAAAAAAAAAGTTCTGAAATCAGCCAATCAGAATTATTATTATTTTAATAAGACTGGGCCATGTATTACCCAAGTGGATCTTTGTATAGGTTCGATCTATATCGATTCTAATAAATCAAGGGTCCTAACTTAATTCATCAATGGATCAGATCAGATTCCAAACTGGATCCAGATCTTTTGCGGAATACTAGTGTTCAATACTAGTTCTAAAAAATTAGTTCAAAAGCTTACTCTATAAGAAAAGTGGTCCAGTTTGGTATAGACTAAAAACGTGAGACAGGTTGGGGTTGACCCAAAATTTCACAGGTTGGGTTGGGTTTAGACACAGGTTAGGTTCAAATTATTGACCTGTTAATAAATTTGAACAGGTTCAGGTTGGGTCTATTAAAGTATTGGGTCGGGTTCAGGTTTCTGTTCATTGACCTGTAAAACCCAATCATACCCAATATAATTTTAAAATAGGTAGCTGCACAATACAGTCATGCTAAAACCAGAAATATTATGTATAAGTACTCTTTATATACCAAATAGACTCAATTATGCTAAGTGATTTATTTGTTATAAAGAAAAAAAAATTAAATCTATTACTGGACGTTTTGTATTCAATAAGGGCACTGACATTTATTAGATAATATTTTAGGGGGTGGGGGTCAAGAAAAATCTTACCTTAGTTAAATTTGATTGGCCAAAATTCTATTTATAGATCTTACCTGGGGTTGGGGGTAAGCCCCTATAGTAAATGAATATTAGGTAATAAATGTTAGCGCCCTAACATCGCATTTGGCTTTGAATTTAATGCACTCACAATCTGAGCCCCTTCGTGGTTCAGATTAACACATTGAATTCAAAACCGGATGCTTTGTTAATTGTATTATGTAAAAATGATTAACCTGTAATCTTTCAAAACATTTGTCTACCAAATAAAACTGCTATTGGTTGCTATGCCTGATTTCATTTCATATAATATTATGGCTATCTCGATATACTCATATAACAGTATTTATTAGCATAGCACATTAACATATGCCCAATCAAATACAAGAGTTTGCTGATACCATTCTAGATGCGTTAATTATATATTCTGTTAATGCAAGCATAACTATATCTCTGGTATTTTTACCCAATCTATTCGATTTACTCGATTTATCATTAAAAAGAAAGCAGAATAATGTAAATAATATCTTTTATTTTAGAAAATATTAATATTAAGATGTACTTATACGTATAATGTTTCTAGTTTTAGTACAATTGCATCGCGCAGCTATCCTAATTAAAATAATAATTGTAGTAACTAGTCACTGTCTAGTTACTTTTCACCCATCCTTGATTAAATTTATGTGAGCATAAAAATGATTGGGTTTGGTTGGGTCAAGACGGTTCAGGTCGGGTTTTGGAATGGACCTGACCCAAATCTGATAAAAAATTTTATAATGGATCAGATACAGGTTAAGTTTTAATTGAGTTCAGATCGGGTTTAAAGGAACCTGACCTGACCTAACCAATTTCACACTCTAGTATGGGCCAACACAGCATTGTCTAAATAAGCATATATCAAGGACTCCAAAGAACTCTGATACAACTCAGATAATTCTAAAAAAGAAAATATTGTATAGAAATTCATCAAACATTGCATTTTTATATAGTAAATTTTCAAATTTTGCTTTATTTTATATATCTATTTGGCTAAAATACTACTAAAATTATACAAACTTAGATCTGAGTTGTATCAGAGTTCTTTGGGGTCCTATGTATAATATGGCATATAAAAGTATAAAACACAAATCAAAATGTGCATATATATTACATTTTATGGTATTAATATATGCATCGAATACTATATATAAGCCTATTTTATTTTATTACTTTATATATAATTACCTGTACCAAACTATATTAGTTTTGGTTTAGTAAAGTGCAACAAAATCTAGTCCATTTATAGTCCAAAATGCCTGGATAAATAATCCAATTCAGACAAATTTAACATGCTAACATAGATTACAAAAAACCACAAATAATCTATATGAGCTTATATTTGAGTATCATAGTAAAATTTTTTTTGGTTAGCATTTTTATATTGGTATATATTAGCTATATTTTAAATATTAGATAGAACTTTTACCTAATTTTATCTGGTTTATACTATTTTATTGCATTTTTGGATTTTTCCAAATTTTGTTTTTTTCAATTTTTGTATTTTACCTTGATTTTTTATTAGTACATTTCAAATATAAGATTTATAAAAATTACCCCTATTAGCATTCTTTTAAATATACCTTTTTTGCCTATTAAGGATGGTGACAGATATACGTATTATTTTAGGGGGAGAAGGGTTTCTAAAATCTTACGTTAAATATAGAAGTTTATAATAGCCAATTAAATTTCTCTTATATAGGGAGTAGGGGGTATAGTAAAATTATATTATATAATATATATCACCACCCTAAATGTTTTCAAATATAACCTTTTTATTCAATATCTACTTTTCAAATATAATGTTTTTTAAAAAAAGGGCCTCATATTAGCAATTTTTCAAATATGATCTCATATAAATTGTTTAGAGTCCTGATTACATCACAAATATACAAACACAAACATCCACTTATTCTTCATTTAACCATGTCTCTCTATAAAAACATGTGTTTATACAGACCACTTTTTTTATAGTATCAGAACCAAAAAAAATTTTTATTAAAAAATAAATTATTAATTGCTAATATACCAAATAGAAAAGTAATTATTTTTAGAAAAACCTTAGCCTAGACCCGGGTTTTACGTTAAATAATATAAACCTCATAAAGGTTTATATTAAAATTTTTTTTATAGAAAATCCTTAACCTATGCCCGTGCACTCCTAAATGCATAAGATCATCAAGATAAGTTTTTTTTCTTTTTTTTTTTTCTTTCGTTTGTTTTTTTTTGTTTATTTTGGTTTAACTTTTTTTTCTTTTTTCTTTTTTAGCTACCGTCGTTGGTGTCATCGCGGGTTTCGTCGCAGGTGTCGTCGTTGGTGT
>QKWP01001498.1:74164-131143 GCA_003550325.1 Gigaspora rosea
ATCAAATTTGATCAGGTGGTTGCAGAGATATCCTTGATCAAAGTTTTGGCAACAAATTTAAATGTATCTGTCATGTGATACATATTTTGAAATTCTCTAAAATTTGATCAAAGATATCTCTGCAACCACCTGATCAAATTCGATGAAAATTTTTTATTTAAATTCTATGGATCCATAAAATTCAAATAAAAAATTTTTATCAAATTTGATCAGGTGGTTGCTAAGATACCTTCGCTCAAAGTTTTAGAAAATTTTGGCGCAGCTTGTTTTTGATAGAAGTTTTGATTTTTTTAAAACTTGAGGGTATCTTTAAAAGCAAATTTACATATTTTATATATTCAAAAATGGGGTTTACAGCTATTACTGTTTTAAAAAATTTGCTCTATATTTTTTTACCTGATACTAGATGTTATAATTAAGTTTTTAGCAAATTACTATAAAATTTATATGTAATAATCCAACTTTTACAACTTTTAGCAAATGTAATTTATTTTAGGGGTAGCAAAAATGTCTAAATCCATGCAGATTAGTTATAACCTATATGAGAGATGTTTGGGGTCCTGTTCTGAGTTTCTGTATCTCGCGGTGTTTCAGTTCCCTAATTTAGTCTAGCCCAGTTAGCTTTCTTACAAATCACTTCTACTTGGATTTGAACCGACAACCTTACGACTTGCAACTTGGAGCATAACCACTATGCTATTAGACCCAAGGTCATCAATCATATTAATATTGTAAATATAAAGAATTTTTATTTATTTAAGATAATTTATGACTATTTAAATATTTATTTTATTTGTATCTGGTTAGTTGAGAGTATAAAAATTATTTCATTTACATATATAATAATATAACTAAATACTCTGGCTAATTATATACTAGACTAATGCATAGCATTATATGTTCAGAGCACATCATATGATGTTCATCATATCACACAAATGCGTCAATATGCATATGTTGGTAATATTAAAGCACAAATATAGTCACGTGTGCGGACAGACAAAAAATTTCCAAATTCCATTTCTGATAAGATTTATATTATATATATGCAAGTATATCAAAAAAGTAAAATTTGTCAAGGTTTTTACAATTGAAACACATCAAGATGATAATTTTTGTATCACTTTGCATAGATACTTATGGACCGTCGCTACACTCCAGCCAACAACACATATATATATTTGATTAAATAACTGATTAAGAAGTTGTGATCAACTAAATTACTATATTTCTAGTTTTAATATAAAATTTTAAATAATCTAATAGGTCATTTCATCTTTTGAAATAACCAATATCTGGTCATTATTTATTTGAATTACAAGATCATTTCAGATCATTTACTATCCCTGCTACTATATAGTATTAAACTTTTTAACTATCTGTTATATGATATAACCAACTTCTGCAGTAATCTATCTTGTTTACAATTGAAGCTAACTGGCCCAGTTTCATCAAGCTCATCTACTTAACCATAATATCAGATATAACAATTAAATCTAGATTTAAAGCTGTTTTTATAAATTTTAGAACAACTGTAAAATGATTACCGTATCGCACTGAACAAAAGACCCCTGGGTCTAATACAAAATCCCTGGTCAAAAACTTACAAAGTACCTACGGGTATCTCATTCGATAACAGGTATTTTGTGCAGTGGGATCTTTTGACAGGGGGTATTTTGTATAGGAGGTATTTGTTGGGGTATCATACGGATTACCAGTAATTATACAAAATATTGTTAATTGAAAACAAACAGTTTGTCAGAACTGTTTTACTAAAAAATCGCTTTCTTTCTTTTTTAAAAAAAAAAAAGCAATAAAATTATGTTTTTTAGGATGCGAATTAGTGCAGAGAAGAAACAAGCTAACGGAGCCTGTTAAGACTAGTTATCCTTATGATTGGGCTTGTAATAGAATTGTTTGGCCTTCACCACACAGTAGGTTAAAAAAAATAAAATTGTTTCGCCTTTTTTTTTTTACCTAGAAAAGGTTTTCTTATCATAGCCATTAATGTTTATGAGGTCGTCAGCTGTACGAGTATAGTTAAATCACATTGTTGCGGTTTGTATAATTTTGTGACCCCTATGATTAATTTTTTTTATTGATTGCGATCACGATTGCTAGCAATAATGATCACAATCACGATCATTTTAAACATAAAAAAATTAATTATAGGGGTCACAAAATTATGCAAACCGCAATAATCAAGTTCTAAAACTATGCACTCTACTGTACATCTCTGAATATTTTTGATAATAAATCAAAATCTTATACCGGTATATTGATATACTGTATTTTTGAAATATATTTTAGATTGCGAGATTCGTGATAAAAAAATATTTTAAAATGTATTAACTTATCTAGACTAGCCTGAAAATTTTTACTAGTTATTTATATAAAGCCAAAGAATAAGGCTATGTTTTCATTTTTTATTAATATGTGGGTTCTAAGCATTCGTCTTATAGAATACTTGAATTAGGACGAAAAAATTATCTTAAAAATATAATAGAAATATAATTTTTTTTTTTAAAAAAAAAAAGGATTTTTAAAAATATTTTAGTTTTTATAATAGTTAAATATGGTATATAGATTAAGGTTGCTCTCAAGCAACAACATCTCGATCACTAGCAAATCTCATTAAGATGCTACAATATACTCGGGTCTTTTACAAAATCCTGGACCAAATAATTGCAAAGTACCCGAGTATTATACTTGGTGAAAAAAAAGATGCCATATAAAATACCCAGATCTTTTGCATAGGGAGTACTCAGAAAGGGGATCTTTTGCTCAGTGCAGTACAGTACTAATGATTAGTAAGTTTTGATTTTGGGTATTATCGAATTACTATTGCCAAAAATCTAATTTTGACAATACTAAATTTAAAAACTTAATGAATATGATCAAAATAATTTATTCATTATGAACTAAAAACTCTTTGAATTATTTAAAGTTTTTGTTTAAATTTAGATCTAACTAAAAATCTTATGATAACTATTTTAGAATTTATAAAAGTAGCCATAATGATCAAATCTAGATATAAGCTATTAAATTCATACAAAATTGGTCTGTTAATAGGGTAACAAATAATTGCACTTTTACAAACTTAAAATATAATTTTGAAAAATGCTATTTTTTTAATCGGGTTTACTAAAGCACACTACTGGCGTTTAACACCAGTATCAGAAATTAGATTCAGAAAATCATGTGTCATAATTTGGTGTAATATAACACAATCAGAACAAATATCTCAAAACGTTTCTTTTGTCAAAAAAAGCTTATTTCTCAAAGTTTGCATAAGAAACCACTTTTTTTTAACTAAAAAAAAAGGGTTCTTGAGCGATTTTACTATCTAACAACCTAAACCCAACCCTAACTGAGCACTTACCCTAACCCTAACCTAATATAAACAAACTTGAAAGAATTTTGGTACTGATCACATAGAGGTGAATTTTTGTCTAATTTCCAATACTGGCGTTGAATACCAGTAGTATAATTTAGTAAAATTGTTTTTAATAAAAAAATATAATTTTGGATATTACCATTTTTTAATAAATAAATAGAATATTATATTACTATATTTAGCATTAGCATATATAAATTATAATGTACAAAAATTTTTTTGCTATTAAAGTTAGAGTAAAAAAATCTACTATTTTACATTATCTTTATGCCAAACAAAACTTGCTACCAACTAATGCCATCATTATTTTCTTAGAATTGATTTTGCATACATTTACTTCTAACATCAAATTTTTAATACTATAAATATCTTGAGCAATTTCAATTAAAAACCTACAATTAATACCAGACAACACTATTGCTATATCGAAATCTATTTACAAAAGTAATAGTAACAAAATAAAATGCTAACAGACAACTATTAAAAAAAATTACACCAATGCCAAAACCAGTTAGCAAAGCAATAGCCTACAACACTTACCAGCATATAGCAACTCCAAGAGGTGGCACAAAAAATAGACAAATCATGACACTAGCAAATAACGATGCCAATAACAATTTAATAATATAATTAAAAAAAACTGGTTAGCAGAAATACTGAATACAACTTTACTAGCCAATAATGCAACTGTAAAAAGACCTATATTGTTATCTACAAAGACCCAATGATCCAGCACTAGCAAAGATGAAATTCAAAAACATAATGACAACTATAGTGCTAATTATAATGGTACCAATAGTGATACCAATAATAACAACAATGGCAATAGTAATAGTGAAGCAAAATAATAAAGGAAAAAAAGATAAACTGTTTAATAAAATACAAAAATAAAAAAAGCAATACAAAAAAAATTTTTTTGATAGTTATCTGCAAATCCTGTAGTATTTTTATATTAATTATCTTCTAGCCAATACTGGTATTAAGCAATTTAGTTTTATTAAATAACAATTAAATTTAGTAATTTAAATGCAAGCTAAAAAAAGTTTACCATATACCAAATTCCTCAAACAATAAATTTATTATGAATTAGGCCAGAACATTATATAAGTAGCATTAAAAAAAATATTTGATTTTAGTCTTGTTTTCTGAAAATTATATAACTAAGCAATTAAATAAGAGTTTTAAAAGCCAAAATGAGAAGCTTCGTAAGCAAATAACTAGATTTAAAAATAAATTAAAGAACCTGAGTAGCATCTCTTCAGATGAAACCAGACATAATATCAGAAGTAATGAATCCAAAAATAAAAACTAGAGTAGAACCTCAAAATGCAGAGTTAGATTAATTGCAAAAAGACAACACTTTTGTTGGCACACTTCTATTTTTATAAATTCAATTTGTATCATAAGTATTTTGAATTGGTAGAATGCATCAAACCTGCATTTTGTATTTGCACTTTTATAGTGAGCAATAGACAGAATAGCTATAGTGCTGGAAGCCTATATATTCAACATGGTTCAATTTTTAAATTGTTATAGTTTTTTGTACAAAAGGTTTTTTAAAAAACTAACCGGTAACTTTATCCCTTAAACCGTCCAGTTTAGCGGACAAATTTGGCTGCTTAAATTTTATAAATTCATATCTGATCTATTTTTTTAAAAAATAAAAATATTTTATAATTTTTTTTTTTAAATAAAAACTATGATTAGGGCCGTGTCATTAATCACCTGATTATTTTTTATCAGAGGTCTACCCCCTCCCTCTTCTTTAATATATATATAGTCAGGTTCCTTATATATAATTTCACTTTTTTTTACCCCACTCCCCTCCTAAAAAATCACCTGATTTTTGTCACTCCCCTTATATACTATTTAAAACTTCTTTTTATTTGCTTAATATTTATAAAAAATTTAAAGTTGCTTATAAAAGAAAAATTTATAATTTTTTAAAAAAATTTTAATTTTAAAAATTTTTTCTGTTTTTTTTTTTAGTTTTACTCAATAAAATTATAAGATAGGCCCCCCTATTACCTTAATCCAAAGTTGTAGACAATTTAAAATTACACTACTTTTATTATTAAAACTTTTACAACTTATTAAGCAAAATTTGAACTTTACTTAGTAGTAACTACAAAATTTCTCTTCAGGAACATATAAATTTTAAGAAACTTTTTAAAATTTTAATAGTAAAACTAAAAAATAAGTTTTATTAAAAATGTAATATCTTTATCAAAATTAAAGATAGAATGATAAAATTTAAATATATTATATATAAAAGGAATATCTTTAATTTTATTCAATAAATAGGGGGGTCAAGCTTAAATAAATTTTAAGAAAACTCAAAAAAACTTTTTAAAAATAATTTTAGCAGACAAATTTGCCTGCTAGATGGTTTAAGGGATAAAGAAATATTAGTTCTATAACTATGCCAAATATTTTTTTTGAAAACCTTTTGTATAAAAAGTTAATGCATTTTAAAGATTACTATTGTTTTATATATAATTACTATGTGTTTCAATTTTAATTAACTTTAAAGTACTATAACTTTTTATAAAGGCAACATTTTAAAAATCTGACTAGTAACTTTGTTCGTTATGATAAGCTCTACAAGTTTGCCAAATAGCTTTTAAAAATATTGTCTCTATAAAAAGATAATGCATTTCAAAGTTACCCTATTTTATTGTCTAGTATAGGTTTCTAGCACTATATAAAACATGAAATTAAAAATGTTAAATAATAAAATAAAATAATCTACATAAGGCGATACAAATAAAATAAACTGGTTTACATAATATTTAATAAATTTTTGGACCCAGCCGCCCAGAGGTTTTTTTTTATATATATAAATTTTTTTATAAGAGAATAAAAAAAAAGTAAACCTCAATTTTCGAGTTTTTGATTTCGGATAATCAAACTCTATTTTTAGTACAAATAGATTTTGATTGTCCGAAATCAAAAATTCTAAAATCGAGTTTTATTCGATTTTGCCTAATAATTCGTATTCCTTACAAAATCTTAATATAGTGTATATACTATAGTTCGTTTTACTATTCAATTATTTGATTGACTAAAAGGATTTTTTTTTGTCTAATTGAAAATGAGTAAATCCCACTTGGTGGATATGATTTGATTATCAAAAATATGTATAGAAACGAATGGCACAAATAGACGTTTGTTTAAAGGACCTTGATAATTCTAAAGATATATTTTTAGAAGCAAGCATTATAATTTATTATTAAAGTGGGATAGTCTTATTTATTCTAATTAATATTTTAGGTTAAAAACCAATATAAACATGGGGGCAATTCAGCAATTGCGATTTATGGAATAACCAAGAACCAAAAAGATAGTAACTATATTATGGTTATAGGGTAAGCGAGCAAGAAAGTTGTTAGATAGTAAATATGGTGAATTAGATGGAGCTTCTAAAGTAGCCAACTTGTATTACATAGGAGACTTAATACAATTCACAATGCCAACCTAGTGAGTGCTTTTCGGAAGTTGGAATCATATCCTTTTTCACCATATCATTAATATCATTGATTTTAACTATTTGAATGATTTCCTTCTTGCGTGCATTGATATCCAACTCCGATTTTAGCCATTCTGCTCCTCCAAATTTTTTGTAAAACCTGAATTTCGTCTTTTGACCCCATTTTCGCTATCGCTTCAATAGGTCATTCCGCTCCGCATGTCCGAATTTGAACTCCAAATCACTCAACGACAAAAAAAAGTGATTTAATATTCAAATATCGGAATATCGAAGCGAATTTTTCCATTATATAGTAGTGAAAGATATGCCAAAGGAATAAATCAGGAGATAAAAAATGGAAGCAAAGGAACTGAACCGCCTCCGAGAAGTGAGGATTGCAATTTCTCATATACGTGCATTCTATTCACTCACGTGCACGTGAATAATAAAGGACAGTCAATTATGACGCGTCTAATATTCGGACATGCATAAAGAATTTCATTCTGGAAATATAGCTAACTGTTAATCAAAATATGTTTAGCTCTTATATTATTAATTTTGGCCTATGTAAGCCAGTGTCACATAACTCAAGTTCTAAAGCACTTTTTGGTGTGCTTCCCTATATTGCTCCAGAGGTATTATGTGCACACGGAAAGGAATATACTCAAAAAAATCAGATATTTATTCTTTCAGAATAATTATATCAGAAGTTTTTACTGGATATCCTCTATATCATAATATTTCACATGACAAAGATCTAGCAACATGTATTTTATTTGTTTAGGTTACAGACATAAAATTAGATGCGAAGTTCTTCAATTACTTTTGGATCTGATGAATAAGTGCTTAGTCAAAACTGACCAACTGCTAATAAATTAGCTGATACTAGTTTTGTAAAACTCAATTTTCGAGTTTTACTATATTTTGCCGAGCACTGTTACAGGTTAAGCCTCAGATGTCAATTACTTGACTGATTGTAAACATATCTGACATCAATTTAAACCATTAAGTATAAAGTTCTAAGTATAAGTTACATATGAAGCGAATAAGAAAATAATATTCTATGTATTTGTATTATATGATTAATAAGACTTCACAAGTTATATACTTTTTTCGTCTTTTTAACAGTATAACCTACATACGGCTTCGCACTTTTTTCATCAGAATAAATCTAAATGCGAAATATTTTTTTATCGATTAGTGTATATCTAAATATGGAATGAATAACATAACGAACACACCACAGGTTTGCATTATATGAATTATAAATCTTGAAATAACATTTAATATATATTAATATACCTTGGGTGTTTTCTTGGAACCTTTAACCGGAAACTTCTAAACCCAATTTTTCTATAGAATAATACGTCTAATTCAAAACTTTAAAGTTATACACTCAAAATATTTGGGATCCCAAGTACCTTAATTTATTTTAACATGTTTGTTTAATGATTTTTTTTTTTACATAGAGGAAATTAAAATTATTAGATATAATTGCAAAACCATTTAACTTGCTTATTGTTAATAAATATAAACGAAAACCATTTAATTTCGCATATCCAAGGAAGAAGAAAAAAAGACTTTTCGACACACTCCCCTTCTGGAATTTGCTTATAACACCTAGCATTAAATTATCGCTTTCTATATTTTCCTAATATTACTGGAGCTTTAGCAAAGAACAAGGAGGATTATCTAAAGCATATTGATAAGATAAACTTTTCAAATTCAGGGATTAACTTGCGCTTGCTTGCTAGAGGTTGATCAAGAGCTTAAAAACTATGTAAGAGAGGATGTCAATGGAACCAATGAGAAGTTTTTAAAGAGTATTAAGGTGCAAAAAAATGACTGCCTTTTACTCGAGCAAAAAAATCAAAATCATTTTCTTTGTTAAACAATTTGAGCGGTCGAATTGATAAATATAATCGAAAAACCATTTAATTTCACTTAGGTCACTTCCTAATACAATATACAAAATTCACTCTTACAAGGTGAGTGAATGTTTGCATATTTGTATTAGGATGTGACTGAATAAGCTACACAAATCACTCAGTGATACGTCAGACATGTCGGATAACGAAGTTATCAGTCGAGTCTTTAGTAGATGAATAACCAGTTATCATCTACGACACGACTAATAACTATTACTAATTGTTGTAGGTTGTAGTGCAGAACTTCTCAATATTTTATATTCAAACGTTGTAAGTATTTAAAATTTAATGAAATATACAATGTGATAAACAGATCTGCTATAATCTCTAAACATTGCCAAGGTTATAACTGATAAGGCGATAAAAATTACTATGTCACAAATTTCAGAAACAGTTGCATGACAATCATGCATTTTGATTGGTTACTTACCTACTGCGGCATAAAAAAAAATTTGCACTCAGCAAATTTTTGGACCCGGCCGCACATGAAAACCAGTTAATTTTATTTGTGTCGCCTAATATAAAAATATATTCTTATTTTTTCTTATCCTGTTTATAATATATTACTCATTGAAGTTAATTATTTTTGAAAGCTCTTACTCTGGCACATTTTCTAATTTACTTTTCAAGCCAAAAAATTTTGAAGAAACATAAAATGACTAAAAGCAAAATAGTTAACTATCTTCAGAGATATCATAGTTTACAAAGGACCCTAAAATATATATAAATAGATTAAATTAATTATAAAATTACTAAAAATAAAAAAATCTGCAAAAAAATTTCAAAAATAAACAAAAAATACTATAAATAGAAAGATTTATATAAAAAATACAAAAAATAAGCAAACTAATACCTGAACTATCTAAGGGTTCTGTTTACAAGAAAATGTTAGTTTCTTATATTTTTATATCATTATATTCAAAAAAACTTTAGCTATAATTTTATTTTAAAAAATGTTGTACTTATAACTAAGGCTTTAGTGCAAAACTTAAAATATAATTTCATTATTTTGTAAAACCTTCAAAAATTATAGTATAAAATTTTTGATGTGACAAATCATATGACTGGTAGGTTATCTAATTAAAAAAAGTTTTATATTAAAAGCCTAAAAATTTTAATTTTAATATATAGGCCCTATTTTCTTACAAGGTAATCTATTTCCATTATCTAAGTAAAGTTGTTCAGGGCATAATTTTACATATATTTACTATCTTAAAATTGAAAAATATTTGTTTTTGGTAAAGTTATACTTTAATTTTGTACAAAATTTTAATTTGATTTTTAAGCTTAATTTTTTCTTCTCTTCTTGTTCTATATTTCTGAAAAATTAATTTTAAATTAATATATAGGGAAAGAAACATTAAATATTCTAAGTTTATAGTAATTTTATATGTTTTTTTATAAGTTTATATGTAAAAAATTTTATATGATATATTGTGTGACTAGTAAAAAAAAATAAATGTATTGTTTATAGTAAATTTGTTGATTTTTATATTCTCTTCTTTGATTCCAAGTATCCTGGAATTCACTAAGCTAATTTTGATAATTTAACTACTCTTAGAATCAGAAAAATAAGTTCTACAACTTTCAATTAGAGGTCAAAGAAGGTTTACTTATTAGTTTTAGGATTAGGATTAAAGATATAATATATAGTATTATATGGGCCCTTAAAAGTAGAAACCAAGGAATTTGGCTTATTATGAGTTTTGAGAAAATTGGCAAAAACTATTTTGTTACACAAAATCAAAACAGTTTAAAATTAATTTATTTATGATTAACAAACCTGTTTAAACAGAATCATTAGATCTGTAGATTCCGTATTACTATCGGTAAATCTCGATAAATCTATTTTTAGATTATAGCATCAAAAGCTTTTAACAGTTGTATCGCAAAAATTTATTAAGTGATCAGACTTTCATTATTAAGTAAAAAGATTGTGCCTAAAATTTTACACCTAATCTATCAAACAGGTCAATTTTCAAAAAATAGTCAAATTCATTGGTTTCTACTTTTGAGGACCCATATTAGTATTATATTAAATACTAAAAATAGAAAATTTTGTATACTACAACAATAAGGTCTTCCAATACATAATTTTAAATATTTTAAACTATAAATTATAATTTTACAACTATAGTAGAGATTATCTAAAGCCAACACATTTTATATATAGGCGCAATTTTTTAGCTGCAGTGTGTAATATGATTAACCAATAAAAATGCAGAAAATTTAATATAAATTTAAATTTTATAATAAATTTTTAAATTTTGTTAATAAATTTAAATTTTTGTTATATTTTTTTATATATAAATGCCAAATTTTTAAATTATATATAACTTTAAATTAATATAAATTTCTGAAAATAAAAGATACTAAAGATTTTTTTTGTGGATTTGATAGTTTAACTAAAAAGCTATTAAATATACAAAAACTTTTTTTTAGTTTATTTATTTTAAAAAATTATAAAAGTTTAAAAATTTTATAATTAAAAGTTGATAGCTTCTCGTGATCTGCACCATATTATATAAATTGTATTAATGTACAAGTACAAAATAACATCTACCTGCATATTAATTAATTGACCTACACATTATTCAAGTATGTGCATATGTGTTATTTCAAACCAAGAATTAAATTAACTATCATATAATAAAAAGTAATAAGAATAAAAAAAGTACCTGAAACTGGTTTAATATTAAGTAAATCTATTTTTTGATTTTAACAAGGTTGTTCTTTAGGTCAAGATGATTCTAATAGTAGGAAAATTATTAAAAATAGTCCAATAGTTCATCTGCAATATCTCTTCAAAGTTTCACAATATTTGTTTTCTTTGTTTATATAATCTGTAAACAAAGATAAAAAAAGTTGCAAAACTTTAAAGAGGCATTGCAAATAAACATTTTTGATAATTTTACTACTTAGAATTATCTTGATCTGAAGAACAACTTTAAGTCAAAAAATAGATTTACTTAGTATTAAACCAGTTCTAAAGCACTTTTTTACTCATTTATCTTTTTTTTATTTATTTATAGAGATGTGCATTAATTCAGGATACTCATAGGTGTTAATTTGAAGCTACATATGCTATTTTAAAAGTATCTGATTTTTGAATTAATGTCCCTGGGAATTATTTCACACTTATATGATAGTAAGTTCTGTAAAAGAATTCTTTATAGTGAATAATAATAACAACTCCAATACAACCAACTCAATCTTAACCATATACTATAGTTACCATGCCAATAACAATTTTTATAGTAACTTATATAGTAGAAATTACAATATTTCTATAATAGAATTCTTTATTATAGTACATTATAATAGAAATTATGACAATTTTCATATAGCCAATTCAACCTTAATTACATTCTATAATTACTGGAATAGCAAGTAAATACTGTAATAGGATTTTTTTATAGTAGCTTAAAATAGAATTACCATTACTTCACTACTAACTCGGCTGTAACTATATGTATCATATTAGCAAGCAAGTTCTATAACAGAAATTTTATAGTAACTCGTGATAAAAATCATACTAATTTCAAATATTAACTCAAGATTAACACTATTAGTAAATAAATTATGTGACAGAATTTTTGACAATAACTCATGGTAGAAATCATGATAATTCTGATGCAACGTGGTTACTGGAATAGTAAGTTTTTTAACAAAATTTTTACAATTTAGATTATAAATCACAAACTCAACATTAATCACTATGTATATAGCATTAGAAAGTAAGTTCTATAACAGAATTTACAGTAACTTATAGTAGAAATCACAAAAATTCTAAATGCAATCTAACTCAATTCTAACCACATACAGTGGTAACAGAATAGTAAGTTCTGCAACAGATTTTTTTGCATTTAACTAATAAAAAATCGTGATATATTCAATACTAATTCAACGTGTGTACTGTATTAAGTCTAATAACAGAATATTTTTTTTTTTTTTTTACTATAGCTTATAATATAAATTACGAAAATTCTAACCACATACTGTGGTACAAAACAGCACGTTTTTGACAGAATTTTTATAACAAACTCCAATATTAACTCAACTCCTATAACCGAATTTTTACAATAACTTATGGTAGGTGATCGCTGGAATAGTGGGTAAGTTATGTAATAGAATTTTATACTGAAATCAATCCTAACTCAACAATTGCATATAATGCATTAGCGAGTAAGTTCTGTAGCGGAATTCTTTACAGTAAATATTAGAAATCGAGATAATTCCGATGCAATCGACTTTTTAATATAATCATCGGAGTAGTAAGTTCTATAACAGAATTTTTATATAATAACTTTAAGTAGAAATCACTATTAGAAAGTAAGTAATTCGATCTTGATCACTGCAATAGCGAGTATGTTTTGTAATAGTATTTTTGATATTAGAAATTCACAATTGTTCTGTAACATAATTCTTTATTCATAATAGAAATTACGATAATTTCAATACAACCAGCTCAGCTTTTATCAAAATAGAAAATAAATTCTATAATAGAATTTTTTACAGTAGAATCACGATAATTCCAACATGCCTTTTGGATACGACAAAAACTCTCCCCTGTACATCACTGCAAATCGTAAAAACAAACAAACAAACAGCGGAAAGTTTGACACACCCTCGCACAGCACATATATTTTAAGTAATTAATTAACTCGTAGCATCGTTTGTAACCTACCATCATCCCACTCCACAATCGCTAGGAAAAGAAACCGAACAACAGCCTTCGGCACACCAACTTCCTTCGAAAAATTGTTGCCGACTTTGTTGGTAACACTTCATTCTTGCACACAAATAGGAAAGTTCCACAACATGGACCACATGGAAACAGATCTCCCAGACCCTCAATACCACGATACCCAACGTCCGACAAAGAAAACCCGTAATACACAACCTCTCCATGATGTAGATGTAACCTTCACTTCACCTATTCCCGCTATAGAAAATGCAGCAAAAAGTGGCGATTCCAGCCTACCCCCTCAAAATCTAGAAATGACATCATCATTGTGCCTAGCAACAAAACAAAACAAATCGGGTGAGAACCCGGACCAGACCCCGGCACCCTTGCCCCTTTTAGAAAATCCCCAGGTCCTAACTGATAAAAATTCCCACGTGGTCCCGATCCCCTGCGGGCCCCCCAAAATTGATGATAACCTGATCTCTACCGATAGCCAAAATGAGAATGATGAGAATCCGACCCACACCGTTACCCGAAGTGATAACATTATGGAAATTGACCAACAGGATGCACTATCAACCGGCACGATTCTAGATGATGTACCTAATCCCAAAACTTATAGCCAAGCATTTTCCGGAGATAATGCCCCACGTCGTAAACAAAATTCAGAACTAACCACATTAATCGACAAATGGACCAACCAATTCAGAGCAGAACTAGCTGAACTTAAAGAAACTCCATTTGACACTACCTACTGGACACGTGAAAAAATCATTACTGCTTTTGATAACCCAATCGAGCTGAGGGATTTGATCTACCACAAAATGCAAACCAAACCAACCCTAGAATATATTCCCTAGGCAATAAAGTTGAAGCTTAAACATAAAGACCGAGCATTTTTCCGCACGTTTACAAGAAGACACGACACACGTCCTCATCACCAGTTACAATTCCAAGAACTGTTAAATGACGCAATTGCAAAATACAAACAAATATATAACGCACACTTGATCAACAAAGAAAACAAAGATCAAATATCAGATATGCTAAGGAAAAAATTGGCCCTGGACTTCTGGACCAATCTAAACTTCACTACTATTGACACATACGAAATCACCCGCTATACTCTCTATATAGCCGGTTTTGCAAAAATAAAAACCACCTTGGATTTTGACACTATACGTACTGCAGCAGACCAAGCTTGCACCAAACTTCTAACTGACTTACCGGACCTGCCTGAAAACATCCCCGTACAAATACAAAAAATTCTACCATTCTACCTCCCTCTCACCAACAGGAAACATATACGAGCGGTAGCAATTACACTAAGACAACACTACAGGTTCGAGCGACTACCCGATGCTTACATTGCCGACCAGCGTGAACCACTTCCGGAACTCCCAGAATGGTTAAATAAAGAAACTCGAAAATTTTTCCCGATTATACACAGAGCTGACCTAAAAAAAGTATACAGATACAAACAACAATTGCAACAATATTATATCTTCTCTAAGCTTCCTGACTCGTACTTCGACCTACCACCCAAAAAAATTTCTCTCTCTTTGACCCCACAAGAACTCACTCCTCGCTTCAGAGGGCAATTTCCCTTTTTCCCTAGAGACGCAGACAATTTTAAGAAACAAGTCAACAAGCTGAGAACGGTCTATGCTTTCGAAAGGCTTCCCAATGACTACCTAATTAGCAAAAAACATCTACCGATTGATCCAAATAACCTCGTATTAAACACCCAATTTACTTTCCCTATTACAGACCAGAACACATACACGCATTTCCTACAAGTAATCCCTAGATACTATGCTCTACCAGAGCTACTCCCCGAAGCATACATAAGCTTCAATTATACAGACAAACCGGAACTCCCAACGGACCCGGCATTGGTAACAAAGATCAACCTAACTCTCCCGATCGTTACTGCAAAGGAGCTAGTCATAGCTGCTCGAGCACTACGGGAACACTACTTCTTCCGAGCTATTCCAAAGGACTGGATCCAAATACCTGACAAACAGACAGACATAAATGACAATAGCTTTCCTGCTACTATTGAACAACTAAATCAACAAATTCAACAACGTAACCTTCCAACCAAATGGAAATTCCCCATTGACAAACAAGAAGAATTCCCTGAAGCTGCAGACTTTCTACGCAGAACCTTTTTGGTAGAAACAATCCCCGAATTTGTTTTTACTATCTCATCCTTCCCACCCCCTAGCTGGGACATCTTCGTTAATGACAGTACCGATACGATCATGATGGAAACACCAAAACTTAACGATGGGGCAATCCCCATGGTACCGGAACAAGATCAAACCAATATCATTTATGAGTAATTCACAAACCCTACTTCCCCCGGACACTTCCGACCTACACAACGATTCTACCAACAACGATCAATCTGAACTTATAAATCCTAAAGAACAAATAAACTTAGCCACTCACAACATTAGAGGACTCAATAATCTAACCAAACTTCACCTTTGGCTAGATTACTGCCTACAAGAGAAATTACACATAATTAGCCTTACAGAAACCAAGTTAAAAGATAATCCTAGGGCCTACACGAACCCCCACTACAAAATTTTCGTTTCTAACTTCCAACCTACTTCTCCACAAAACAGAGAAACCAGTATGGGCACTGCCCTCCTTGTCCACAACTCCCTACAGCCCTACATACACGACATTAATATTTATCCCGGCACTGCTATCTACGTTGATTTCTTCTTTCCTGGAAATAAAACCCGCATCATCTCTACCTACTTACCATCTAACAATACTGACCTCTTAGCTCGCACCCAAAAACAATTATCACTCTGGATTCTAGAAGCCAAAAGGAAACAATGGCATATATTGTTACTGGGAGATTTCAATGCCAATTTTGGCTCACATAAAAAATGCCGCCTACCGATCTTCTCTGACTTGCTTTCCAACAACATAACCAGCTTGATGGACTTCCACAAAATCACTGACCCCACTTGGCACGGAAGAGGGCTTAGCTCCCAAATCGATGACATCTGGGTTTCTCCACAAATTCTTTTAAACTTCGACCCTCCTCAGCTAATTAATTCCGCTAGTATTTCGGACAGTGACCACTGCATATTATCCTCTGTATGGTACACCAACTTCAACCCCGCCACTCCCCGAAATAAGAAAAGGAAACGGAAGATATTTTGTTATGAAAGAACAACAAATGAAAACTGGGATGAGTTCAGTAATATGATCACTACTTTAATTTCCAAGGCTAACTTTCCATCAGATATAACTTCACCGGAACAACTAGATAAAACTTGGAATCTCTGGTCAAATGCAATATCACAGTCCGCACATAAACACATCCCAAAAACCACCACTATCTCGAAGCCCTTCCATGCCCTATCTCTTAAAGCGACACAGTTACACTCTGCATTAAAAAACATCAATAAATGCTTCCACCTCCTAAGCAAAGCTATGCCTCCCATGGCCCCATTATTCTTACTACAAACAATCAACAAACACCTAAATAAAGCACTCTCATTAGCACAACTTCCTTTACTCGCACTAACCCCGCTTGCTCTTTCCGCATTGCAATCTAATACTCACCATACTCATTATGCCACAACAATAATGTCCATCAAAGAAATCAGATCCACTATTTGGAAGGCCAGAAACGCAGAAACCTATCTACAACAAATGGAGAAAATCAAATTTTATACCAATCGTCGCTACAACGACTTCAAGGACAATACGGGAAGGATGATAAACAGTATCCTAAAAAAAGAAAAAGACCATATCAGTTTTGACAAAATTATCACAACCGAAACTATAATTACTGACCCAACCGAAATTAAAACAGCCACATCAGCTCATTTTAAAAATTGGACAAAACGTAATCCTACAAACGAAGAACACTGGGACGAATGGAAATCCCACTATGACCCTTTAGAATCTATACACCCCTCAATTTACTCTAACCTTCCTCTTCCCTTTACTCTGGACGAATTGATATCTACCATCTCGGCTGCTCCCAAGCATAAAGCGACAGGCCCAAACAACATCTCTAACGAAATGCTTCAACACATACCCAAATCGGCACTCGACAAGCTACTAGATATGTTCAATGCCTGCCTACGGCTAGAAAGAACACCTGGTTCCTGGTTGAAATCAAATATTTGGCCAATCCCGAAAAAAACTCGCTATAACTTTGATTTATGCAATACTCGCCCGATAACTCTAATCGATCACTCTAGAAAAATTTTCACTAAACTTCTTACCAACAGACTTTCTGACATACTTTTGAAACACCGAGTTCTCTCACCACTAAATTATGCAGCACTGCCCTTCCAATCGACCCTACAGCCAATTTCACAACTTTCCTCAATTATAGAAATAGCCACTACTCAGAAACAAGAACTCTGGCTCTTACTACAGGATATGTCAAAGGCTTTTGACTCTATACATATCCCAATGCTAAAGAAGGCCCTGACGAGAATTAAACTACCATCAACAATCATTAACCTCCTTATACATATCCTCTCCAACCGCTCTAATCAAGTTATAACCAACCTTGGATACACCAATTCCTACCCTGTAGAAGATGGAATCGACCAAAGAGAAACTATATCCCCGATTCTTTGGGTCATCTACTATGACCCCTCATACGTCGTATCTCCACTGAATACCCAGGTTTCTCTCGAACACTTAGTATGCCTACCCAATCCAAAACCATCCATACCTCGATAATGGCATACATGGATGACTCTCTCTGGATAGCTCCGGATAAAGCTACCCTAGAAAAAATACTAAATACAGCCAACTTCTTTTATAAACTTACAAACATCACAGTTAACCCTACTAAATCAATCTTAGTTGCAAACGCAAAAACAGACAACAAATCAATCAACTTCAACAACCAAACTATCACGGCAACTAACAACACTAAACCATTTAAATAATTAGGGGCATGGTTCTCTCTCAACCCCAACCCTTCTTCCACACAGAAAACCATCATATCCGAATTCAAACAGTGCATCGGAAGAATGCAAAAAGCAGTCATAACTGAAAAACAAGCAATTTATCTAATCAATAACGTTCTAATCCCCAGACTAGCATATAGACTATACAGCTCCTACCTTTCACCTAATCAACTCGATACTTTAACCAGACTTTATTCAAATCTGGTCAAATCTAAAGCAAAACTCGCCAGTGGTGTACCCAACTCGTTTCTATTTCATCGGAGTATATACGGATTAAAAAACCTTATACAAGTCCAACCGACCTCTCTGGCCACTTCTCTACTAAAAAATATCAATCACCCCAGTTTCGAAACATCCTTACTCAAACTTCGCTTAAAGGAAATACAAGAATCCACCAAGTATCAACATTCAATTCTACATGTGCTACCACTATTTCCAAGTGGCCAAGCTAGAACATATACAGCCCAAGCAATCTTTGCATTGTATACGCTCAATATCCAACTTACTCGCAATCCAGAAACTGACTAGCCCAAACCTCTACCAACTACTGGCACCTCTATCAACGAGATACTTAGATTCCATCCCAATGCGCAATCCCTAAAAGAAAAACTTAATACTCACAACATCAGATACATAGAACAATTTCTAAATTACAACAATAATGAACTACTCAACTGAAAAAATTTCCATCACAACATTTTAAAAATACCCCCAGGACGAACCCCCCGTTGGTTTACTGAAATACAGGATCTCATCTCCGCTAATGCCAACCCTTCGACACAACTTGTCCACCCCAATCCCTTTACATTAACCAAAAGAACACACAAAAAGAAATCTTGGATAATTACTTCTAACCTGCACATCGGTAGAACCAGCCGCTCTTCAAAATCGACTATATATATCCGTCATTACTTAAATCTCAACAACCAGGCATCCCCTTGCCCTGGTTGTAAACTAAAAGATACATCCCTAAATACAAAGAATTGCTACTTTAAATACGATACAAATTATACTTACATCATACAAGTATCCTCCGATAAGAACATCCATTCCAACCTCAAAGATATTGAATCTGCCCTTTCTACCTGTTACCCGAATAGAATATCTATTAGCACTCCTCTGACCGCTATGACAACTAACAGAGCCCGACCACTTAAGGCCTTCACAACATTCCCAATGGAAATCTGGGAGGAACTAGCTAAAACTCAAAACAAACACTGCTCAGTGAACATTTTTATCTCGACCACCATACCTCACAATAATCAAGCTACACCGTATGCAACTTGCTCACTTCAAAATACCTCGGCCACTTGGGGCTGTACCAACAAAAATTGGCCCAGCACTGCAAACTCAGCCCTTACTCTGTTTGCCTTCATATCTACAAGCTTCTTCCCTGGAACCACGATCTCTGTTACATCTAACAACCACAAATTCCTAACCTTACTACAACAGACATATGACAACCCATCGCACCGACTATTAAATCTGGAAAAGAAGCAACACGCCCCGATCTTGTTTATACTAAAAGCGATCATTATGAACCTAAAATTAAAATTCCGTTTCGATAAAGACCTAACCCACCCTCGCAAACCCGATAACTTCATGACACTGGACATCATACCACACCAATTACTATTCGACAAATACACGCCAAACCTTCTCAATACACCATGTCCACATACTCTTAAAACAATTTTAAAAGATATCATAGAAATAAATAATCACGCTCTTTGGACCAACCAAAATCGAATAAGTTACTGGATTAACCGATACCCAGACATACAAATTCGCCTCACTTTAGATTACCTTTCCTTCGAAGAACGACCTCTCTCTCTATCTACTAACCCAACACTCTCACAATTAAAGAATTTCAAAGTAAAATTACTAACCAATGAACTCCCCACCTTCAAGACTCTTCACGAACGTAGCCCCTCTAAATATCAAGACTACCGCTGTCCCCGTTGCCTTTCTTCAGAAGAAACTATCGCGCATCTTATCTCCTGTATTTCCAACAATTCCTCTCTTATCTCCCTCCTCAAGGATACTATTCAAGCCTTAGCAACAGAATTGAAACTGGATCTAGTTCAACCGGTGGACTTCACATCGTCCTTTATTTATCTTCATATCAACAATCAACTACCACTAGGCTTTATCACTGCGGTCACATTAGCGCCCTTCGCAAGACCTTCTGACAAACTCAAATATGCACCAGCTCTACACCATTTAATAATTAAAATGATCTATCACGAAATTTGGCTTCCCTCTAGACAAATTCGTCACGATCCAGTTATTCCAGCACCCACCCCTTTACCTAACCCTAATAGAAGTTACCAATATAATAATTCTAATAGACTTAGCACACCCTTCCAATTACGTTTAGACAAATACATCGCCCTCGGGCGTTCTTACCTATATAGCTTCGAAGACTGAGGTCTAACAACCCTAGCACAGCTTAGGTCGAAAGTAAATCAGCTCTTACCCCTACTTCCCTACAATTCCCTTTTGATGTATATTTGTATAATTTCTTAAGACGAATTAATAAAGAATTAGAGGATAGACCTCGTTGTATAAAAAAAAAAAAAAAACGATAATTCCAACACCAGCCTAACCACTGAATATATCGCATTAACCAATAAAGTTTGTAACAGGATTCTTTACAGCAAATTACAATGTAAACAACTCAACCTTAACTATATACTGGGCCACTGGAATAGTGAGTACGTTCTGTAACTATTTTTTTATGTAGAAATCACGGTTCTAATACTAATTCAACTTTACCACTGTGTATACTGTATTAGCGATGATAACACTGATGCAACTAACTACATACTGTGGTCACCGAATAGAAGCAAGTTCTGTAACAGAATTTTTTTACGGTAGCTTATAGTAAAATTATAATAATTCTAATACTAACTCAACTTTAGCGACTGTATATACTGAATCTGTAACAGAATTCTTTACAGATAAATCATGATAGAAATCACGATAATTCTAATACAACTTATTCAAATTTAACTACATACTATGTATACTACAATAGATGATAAGTTCTGCAATAGAATTTTTAACAGTTATATGGCTTAAAAAAATTATATAAAATAGGTAGCGCATTCGCGCCACCTATCACACTAGTAACTAATCAACGCGGACTTTACCGTATAATTTATTGAATTTAGCTCGATATGTATTAGTATAAACAATTTTCAATGAGATTTTTTAATGATTTTTCAATGACGATAAATAAAGAATACAGTGTAATTATTTTACTAATTCATTACTATTTAATTCAAGCATTTAAATTATTTTTTTATGAAGACTAATTCTAACCTTTCCCGGCTTTTTTAATGAAACAGCCGGATAAACTTCACATGGTAAATCCGTGAATGCATCACCATACTTTACACCATTAATTGAAAAAGATAAAGTTCTATTTCCCATATCTAAATGAACAGTAATACAAGAATTTTTTCCAAACTTGGTTCCGTAAATGATTGAATTTTTTAAAGATTTTTCATTATTTGAACCTCTGTTATGAGCAAGTGAACCGTTCGATCCAAGTGTATAACCATAAATTTCCCCGCCTAACCAATTTGAATAATTAACTTCGAATCTTCTTTCAGCGCACACACCGATCCAAAAGTATTTACAATCTTCCTCTATTATAATATCCCATTCATATATATCATTACCTCGAATTGGTAAAGTTGTTCTGGCGAATTCAGATTTTTTTGATCGACTTTTAAGAACTGTATTGTTTTCCAAAACAAAAATATTTGGACCATGAGCATATTGATCCCATTGAAGTTTTAAATTTCCAGGTTTCGCGGTAATAATTCCTCTATTTCTTTTAGGACCTACTCCAGGAGGTAATTTTGTTTGATGTCTAAATGCATCTATTAAAATTTCCGAAGAAACAAAATCTAATGGTTCAATAATATTTGCTAATATTGATGGATGAATTAATTTAAAATCGACACATTTTAATAAAGATGATATTACTGGAAAGATTGATTCATAAAGTTCTTTACTTTTATAATGATTAATTTCATGAGCTCTACGTAATCTATCTAATTGTAAGACATCAAGGTGTTCAGCTTGATCAGAAGTTGGTAAAAGGGACTCAAAATAAGCAACAACATCTTGAGAAATTTTATTAGCTGCCCATAATATTATGTATCGAAATACACCATATTCAGGTGAAGCGAATTCTTCAGTTTCTATATCTTTTGGTGATAATATAAATTGTAATCCCTCGTGATTAAGGATTCCAAAATTTATTGTTTCTAATGGAGTAACTATCAAACATTTATAAAGTGTTCGATATAATATATCATCTGTTGAAGGTAACATAAATTCTGTTGCTTGTGTTAAAAGTTTTGCTGCAAGACAATTGTCCGCACTACATTTTAATGCGTTGTCTAAAAATGAAATTATCATATCTTCAAGCTGAATAAGTAGAAAATAATCTGCAGCGAAATATGCCTCTACTACATTATTAAGCGTTAATGTTTCCATTGTTATATTTCCCATATATAAATATTCTAGAATAATTAATAATGTTTTTGAATTAAATTCTGGAAATGAAATATAATCATCATTATTTGTTGTTTTTTTATCGTTATTAGATTTTAAAAACAGGTTAGCGAATACATCAGAGCGGGCTGCCAAAAGTAATTTACTGCCATATAATACACCACCATCTTTACAGGTAATAATGATATCACTATATACAGGATTATTGAACATTACCCTCAAGTCTGAACCTAAGAATTCTCCACGTGCCTGCAACATGTTTCTTGGTTGTTGAAATTCGGACTGACCTTGAGATATGCATTGACCCATTGTTTTAAATAAAACATATATAATCGTAATAACAGAAGTTCTTAATGAGGTTTAAAAATATAAATATAAATTTTTTTGTATGTATATTTGAGCAAAGAAAGCTCAAGAGAATTGAAAAAAAAGAAAAAAGATATAATTAGCATAGACTCGTGCTTTATGCTAATGTAGGCGAACGCATGTTCGACGGTCGTTTAACTTTTTTGGCTAGTTCTGAAAGTTTGTCATTGTGGTATACACGTAAGTGGATGGAAATAGAAATTTACAATTACAAATTTCTTTGTTTGGACTTTTTAAAGGGTGTTAGCAACTATTACAAAAATATAAAAATTTCGAATTGATAAGATATACTACTGTAAAAAGAATCATTAGAATTCACTGAAAATAATATTTCATATACAACATCTTGTCTTTATAAGAATTCAATAACTTTTCTGAATAGTATACATGTATGGATTATTGTTCTTTTTTTTTTTATCATCATTATTTATATATATATATATATATTAGTGTTGGTTTCCTACAAATGATTAGTAACGCAGATTATAATGGTTACGTACGTTTACCATTGTTTAAATCATTTTCTAGAGTTACATTTTCATGTATATATATTTATTGTATGTCGTGTGATAAAGCATACACATACTTATAGGTGCAGTCAATATTCATAGCCTAGTTACAATGGCATAAAAAGTTAAGCCAACAAGCAATCTATTGAATACTACGTATAACGTCTTTCACATTTAATAATATGAAACTCGAATATAATTTTTAATTATTAATAATTTATGACATTCCCTAATAAGGAATATTTACCGACCTCCGGATCTCCGTTAATCGGAGGCTGAAAAATTTATCGGAGACAATTGGATGGGAACTGGAAGAAATAGTAATCTCGATGATATACAGTATTGCCTTCCAGTTGTCACTAGATGGAAGATCCAGTGATATCAAAGCAAACACAATATACATTTCGTCTTACAACAAATAGAGTATCGTGGCATTATTTTATTGTCCGGAGAATAGCGACGATATTATGTTTTTATGTAAGGTAATACAAAAATTAGACACATCAATTTTTATAAAATCAAAATTGTAATTTTTATATATAGTGTATTGTCCGTACAAATGTAAAAGCTACGTTTTTGATTCATCACATTGTTTTTGATCTGTGTTTCTTCAAAAAAAAGGAAAAAACATTCACGTGACCTATGGACATAACATTGGCCAGAGTTAGGTTGGAGTTAACGTTAGGGTAAACGAATTTTAGTAACGTCGGCCATGTCCATAAGCATGTGAAAGTTACATACTATATATAGTTATGCATCGAGCACAATGATGCGCATAGCAATTGTCTTAATATAATTTATTAGATTATTGTAAAAAGGCTAAGGATGAAAAAAACAGAGTAGAGCGCAATATATATATATTGCGCTCTACTTACATTAGATTGTTACCTACTTATAGGTATACTGTAACCTACTTATTTTATTGCTATCCATTTTGACCCTTAATAAGCCTAATATTTGTTTCCTTTTAACGATTCAGATGATATGTAGATCACGTTTGTATTGTCATTTCAGAGCCACTGAGTCATGCGCCAATGTGATGTGTGATTTGTATTTGACTCGTTATTCGAGTGACATATGTTTCACTTTTTACAACACACACCAAGGTGGCGCATTTTGTATATCAGGCCACATGCGATATAGTATATGCTAGCACAGTGATCATGACTGCTTTCTGTTACTGGGTCACATGAGCAAAAAATATACCAATGATGTATTTAGTTATGTATCGTCATTTGCTGGCCCAATGTTATCTACCTATTGCTATCGGGTATGCTATATTCCTACTATCGGGTATGCTATCAAATATGTATGCGCAATTGCTATCAATTAACACTATCTAATTACTATCGCATATGTTATATACACGCTATCTAATTGCTGTCGAATACGTTATATTAGAATATGCCGATTTTGATTGCTGGAATTTTATTGCATAGCAATGGGCCTTAGCCTTGACACCAGAAATATATCCGAGAACATACATAGTAAAAAGGTGGATTAACTTTGACTAACTATATAGGAAGGCGGGTATATATCTCCCATAATTATTATATAATATTACTGAAGTTATACACCCCGAAAATATATCATTAAATAGGTAGATTTCTCCCATATTCTCTACTATGTAGAGTTACCAAAGTTACCTACCTGAAAACATACCCGAAGACATATCATTAGAAGGGTATTCTTCTTCCATAATTATTATATAATATTTCTGAAGTTAAATACCCCGACTACACATAAGAGGGCAGATATATAACATCATTTTTTACTATGAATAAATCTGAAGTTTTCTACCGCGACATATACCCAAAACATATCGAAAACATATCATTAAAAAGTAAAGTGTTCTTCCATATTTATTATATAATATTACCGAAAATTACTTCACCTTGACCTGCCTAAAAACACATTATTGATCATATACCCGAAAACATACCATTAAGCGCATACCATATCGGATGAAGTGTTCTTCCATTTCTCTACATAGTAGAGTTTCTGAAGATTACTTCATTTTACCTATCCCGAAAGCATATCCAATCATACCAATCGAGATGAGGTAATCTTCTGTATATAATAAATCGGCTCGATACATTTTTTTAATGCCATTGTGTGCCAACCGAAAAAAAATAATTTAAACTTTTTCAAACTATATTGTAATAATATAATCGAACAAAGATTGATACGTACCAATAAAAAACCAAATACCAAAAATGAGTAAACAAAGCGCACAACTCGAGCGGTACGGGGTGGGGAAACTTTAGCTGGAATTCCAACTCGTAATGATATTATTTCGGAATGTGATAATGGGTTAATGACTAAACTTCAACAAAACTTATTCAATAACCAGCCTATATACTTCATGCCTAATGATGTGAGTGACGCTATTGAGTACGTAAAAAATGTATATATATATATTCCACGTATTTATAGTACTTTGATTAATGGGCAAAAGGCTAGGGTAGATATTACAGGTATCAAACCTTTCTTTGATATCCTTGTACCCGATAATGAACATTTATCTATATTCAAACCAAGATCAGTGACAATTATATCAGGGGTAGAAAAAATTGACAAATTGAAGTTTGGAATGAAGATTGTCTATGCATATCCAATTCATGGTTATCATACCGAGAAAAAGGTATATATTCTATCACTACATGGAATCATTATGATGGAACATGAATTTTAAAAAAAGATTGTAAGCACGATATTGAAGCGGCATCAGATGATATTACTAGTGTGTGTTATTATCGGAAAATAGCTCGTGAAGAAAGACTACCTCTCTCTGAGATGGCGGTACTAAGTAACTATAATTATATTTCTGATACGAATTCACCACATAATTTCTATTCTTTTCGCATATCTGGTGATAACTACCGGTCTTTAGGGGATAATAAACCAGATGATCACATAGTATCCTCAGCTCTCATGTATGATCGAACTCTTGTGCTCACCTGGGATATAAAAACATATAGTGGCTGTAAGATGGGTGATGTACCTATAGCAAAATATGAAGATGACCGGGTTTTTATGATTTGTATGACTATACATTGGAAGGATGATCCAGTACTATTAAAGCGAATTTGTTTTGTCGATATTGAAACAACACCAGATCCAAATTGGATTACGATTGTTTGTGAAACTCAAGAAAACTTATTAAAAGCATTCGCTCTTTGTTGGAAAACAATCAAGCCAGATATACAAATTGGATTTAATGATTCGCAATATGACTGGACTTTCATTATAGAAAAAGCTAAAAGTTTAGGCATACTTGAATGGATGTATAATCACATGTTGCCAGAACCATCCAATATTGAAGAAATTATAAAATGGAAATATCGAAAAAGTGAGATAAAGGTAGCTGATAAAAAATTTTACTCAAGATATCTTAAAATCCCAGGGTGTATACCTATTGATGTTCGTGCTTGTTTCAAAAAGTTATATCTAAAATCAGAAGCGAGTTCACTGAAATATTATTTAGGAAATGTGAATTGGGTAGCAAGGCGGATATGCCTTATAATAAAATGTGGAAATACTACAAAGATGCTATACTTCAAAACTCTGACAGCTCAGCCAAAAACATGTGTGAAATATCCTATTATTGTATTATAGATGCATTGCGATACCAGGAGCTTATGGTTAAGCGTAATGTAGTTAATGATTATCGAGAGGTGTCATCTATTGCATATGTTTCTCTTTCTGATGCTCACTATTTCGCAGATGGTATGAAAGTATATAATCTTTTGGGAGCTGAAGCTTGGAGTAGTAATATGTTATGTAGTATAATTGCTTCAAAAAATACTGAATCTGGTAAGTACCCAGGAGCTTATGTTATTACACCAATAAAGGGTCTCGAAAACAAACGTCCAATAACAGGCTTAGATTTTGCCACCCTATACCCAAGTCTTATAATGACTTACAACCTTTCACCAGATAAAATCATATTATCTCGTGAAGAGGCGATAAATGTAATTCGCAGTGAAAAGAAGATCCACATGATTAAGTTTCTATTTAATGGTTAAACTATAGAAGCTTGGTCCATTCGCCACAATAATATACCTGAAGAAAAGGGTTTATATGCTAGAGTATTGGAGAATCTGTTTAATAAATGAAAGAAAATAAAAAAATGCCTTAATGAATTGGATGAAGAAAGTTTCGAATATAGTTGCTTAGACTCAAAACAAAAGGCATAAAATTATATATGAATACATTTTATGGTGAGGCAGGTAATAATCTCTTCTCATTCTATCAACTGCAGTTAGCAGGTGGAGTTACTTCTGCTGGACAGCGTAATATTAAATTTGTTAAAAAATTTGTTGAAAACAAAGAGTTCGGTATTAAATATGGAGATACCGATTCTTTATATCTTACATGTCCAGAAGAGTGTTTCCAGAAATGTGATCGAAAATATAAATTAAATCAACTCTCACAAAAAGTGTACTGGGAGGAAATAGTAAAAATATCTATAGGAGTAATGGCAAACCTCTGTAATGAAGTAAATACTGAGCTTGAAAAAGACAATGGAACGCCTTACCTTAATATAGCATATAAGGAGGTCTTATTCCCTGTAGTATTTACAGAGAAGAAAAAAATACTATGGTCTGGAGCATAAAAAAAAGCCAAACTTCAATCCGGGTAAGCTTTTCATTAGAGGGGTAGATATCGTGAAAAGAGGTCAATTTAAGCTCTTCTGTGATGTAGGTAAGGAGATTATGAATAGAACTTTGAAAATCGGTAATGAGGGGACAGTACACCAGATTGTTGAAAAAGTTCTTTGGGAGAATGTGGAAAAACTTTCCAAGTTAGATTATAATGAATTTATTTAGACATGTATATGGAGGCCTAAAAAGGAAGGTAAGCAGGGAAATATTTCTGTAGAGCAGTTTGTTTCGGAATGGAGGCTAAGTATTCTCGTGAGGTATTGGAAAATCAACAGCTTATAAAAAAGGGGTTACCTGCTAACGAATACCTATATAAAGTTCCCAAACCCGGTGAACGATTTAGTTACATAGTAGTAGTACCTGAAGAAATTTATGATAACTGCAGGAAAAAAATACCACAACAAAAAGGAGACTGTATGGAATACCGAGATGTGGTAAAAAAATTCAACAAGAAAATAAATATTGATTATTATATCAAAAGTCTATTTGGTCTCTGTGCCCGTTTTATAAATTATGATGATAAATATCAACCATCGTCTGAATCCCTCTTAAAAGTCTTGGATCGTAAAAAGAAATCCAAGGAGAAGAAATTAAAAATTGCTAAAGATTTATTGCAAAGCAATGACTCTTTGAGTCTAGATGAAGATGAAATAGCAAAAATTAAAGATGAGTCACAGAAGTTGGCTAAAAAATGGCTCAAAAATTATATTAAGAACTTACGTGATGCTCCGAAAAAAGATGAAGCTATTATCTCCCATTTGTAGAAAGATGCTATTATACACGCTGAAAAATTATGCTCTACTATGAATATTAGCAGTTCTATTAAAAATTCTTCACAGAAAAATAATCCCTATTTCAATGTGTTAGATAAAAATAAGGAATCTATTCACTCAAAATTATCAATATTACTCGTAGAAACTACGAATATATTTACAGAATATAGAGAAGGTTTGTATAAATTAGTTAATAATTCTCATAAGTATATTTCTAAAAGTACAATTTTGGAAGAATATATATTAACTAATATTTTAACAGAATTCTGAAATACATGGTACAAAGCAATTGGTCTTGAGATTGCATGTCTTCAGCACTATCGATTATGTAGAATAGTAAAAAAAATGTCTGATATCGATGAGATCATTGATCTATACTGTTAAGTATTCTTGGTTAGAATTGCCAGACTCCACTAAGATACTTATACATTATTAATAATATTTTTTTGTACATAAATAATATCGAAGTTTAAATAGATAATTCCTAATACCTAGCCTATTGTTATCCTATATCCACTTTTTCAAAGATATTAGGTAACTAGAGTGATCTTAGACAGTGAACACTTTGTGTAACTTCAAACTTTGTTACTGTGGTATATCTAAGTCAGTATGGCGTTTTTAAGAAAACTTAACAAAGAAGATTTAAGGCAATTTGCAATTACGAAAGAGGCTACAATTAAAAGTATATGAGGATACTAATAACTGTTTGATTTGTGTAGTTAATAGTTGTTTTTATTATTGAAAGAGTATGAAGACTCGATGTTGAACTTGAGGTCCACATCGGCCGCTTTTATACTTTTTGAAATTTTACAAATGTAACGGTCAATATCTTTTACATGTGTAATATATACTATAACTATTATTAATAAAATATATAGTATAACTAGTATAAATATAATATATGTAATAAATAATATATATGTAATAAATAAAATATCTAGAATATAAGCTATAAATATGACATCTTTTAGATATGTCAGATCTACGATTTTTGTCCGCAGCAATCGCCTAGCCAATCAGATCGCTGATCAATTAATAAGTATAGGAGTAAATGTTTGACAACTCCTATCTTGGCAACCAGAGGTCGTACAGAGATGATCTGTAGCTCGTTAGAACCGTCTCGGTGAGCTGAGTCGAATGGTGGTGGTTTCATTTAATTTGGATTAGTGGAGCATAGGTTATGATCACTTTTGTGTTTTTCTATAGGTCAACACTATGCACCCCATAACTGTTTACTTTTTTTATCTATATTCCATGTGCATCTTAATATTACAAACCACATAACCGTGATAATCAACAAAGTAAGTAATATATGCTGATAGAGGTGACATCAATATGCTTGTCATAACAGGGAACACTTCTATTCCCCCTATCAGAATTTGAAAATGTGTGTCATTTTTATTATATAGTTTTTATATTCCGCTTTCTTACATTAAATATATTAGAAAAAAATCTGAAAAATCATATGACTTCGATCATATTATAAAAATGCAAGATTATAATGAGATTGATACCCAAGCTCTTATCTATGCCAAAAAACGTGAAGGTCAATGCTTGGCTAAAGTCAGATGAGTTTGTAAAAATCAGCATCAATGGAAAGCATCCTATAGAGATATAAACGAAATTATAGATGGTGCAATAGTTGTCCTCATATATTTGAAAGGACATGTCGATATATATTTGAAGAATTATTGCATAAAAAATTCCCATCTTGAAAACCTAAATTTTTAGAAGGTTTACAACTGGATGGATATAATGAAGAATTACATTTGCCCTTCGAATATAGTGGTAATCAACATTTTCAAATCATTCTATTTTTCCATCCACAAGGGCAAATTAATTTAGATTCACAAATTCAACGCGATTGGAAAAAGAGAGCACTCTGTTTTAAGGAGGGTATAATTCTTATTACAGTCCCTTATTGCATTATTGATTTGCCAACTTTCAACAAGTGTGCCTTGAACACATTCGGTTATCTTCCAAGACCCACCTGGGGGGTAGTATAGGTTCCTCCTTAATATGCATTAATTTTTCTCTTACAGAAGGACCTTGAGGACCTGTTTCATCTAAATAATATAATACAGGCATTGGTGGATTTTTTCCAACAACAATTTTCTGAATTTTATGAAGGCTTGGACTCTATACTAGATCTGTTATTCTTCGTCGTTCCAAGGGATCATTTTTCCATTCACCAGGAGCAAGTAAAAATCGAACTATAGTTCCCTTTGGTAACTGTGGCTCATCAGTACCTATTGGACGATAATACTTTGTTGATAGCTTGGAATAAACCCGTTCAAGTTTTATGGCACTATTAGGGCTCATCCCAATTAACCGAGTTGGGTGTCATTCATATTATCAACAATTCTTCTTGCAAATCGTTCACATTCTCTACAGCGTTTACTGGTAGGTAAGAGAAATTCTATAGCATATTGATTCTTAAAAACTCTTAAAGTAAAAAATCCAGCATAACGATCAACTATTGCTAGACTTGTATTTCTGAAACGAGCCTTAATTCTCCTAATTTTAACATTATGCTTATCCATCAATAAAGTTACACTCCCTATAAATTCACGTCCTTCATTATATTGCAACCATCGAGGATATAAAAGGTAATTATTAGGATTTTTATAAATATTTCTAAATGCATCAGCAACTTCTGAACTGCTCTTTGATGTTAAAAAAACTAATCTTTATATCTACTCGCACAATTTATAACTAATAATGCATAATAAAATATTTCATTATCTTTATTCAATAAATTTGTATACTTGTCTTCATCATATGGTATCTCAATTAAATCGCACTGATGAACACAATTAGGTTTTGAGATTCTAGAATAACTAGCATAAGGTATATTCTTTGGTGAAACGTGATAAATTTGATGCATCTTCTGAGGCTCAAGCCATTTTTTTATTGTAGCAAGTGAAAAGTTGTATCCGGCCTTTATACAAGCATTTCGCAATCTTTAAGCATTTTGGTAATAACCTTCAGGTTGGTAATATAATTTCTGCAAAACAATCTCTCTATCCAAATCACGAGCTCTCTGGGGACTAATATTTATTATGGGCTGTTCTATTCTTTTAGCTTTAACAATTTCCCTATCCAAATCATGGGCCCTCTGTGGATCAATATAAATTATAGATTTCTCCATTTCTTTGTTTTATTATAGTAATAAAAAACATGAAGGAGTTACAACAATCTAACTAAGAACTCTATGAGGTAGTATCACAATTAGCAGAATCAAATAGGAATTTCGAACAACGTCTATATACCTTAGAAAGAGTTATAGATATACGTGAAGAAAGGATACGATATCTTGAAGAAGAGTTAAATAACGCTATCGAGCTTTCTAGACAAGACAAAGATGAATTATTAGAAGAGATTTCAAAATTAAAAAAAATCGTTCACCAACTCGAAGAAGAAAATAAAAAGAAAGACAAAGAAATCACTAATAAGGATAAATTAATAACAGAGTTTGATGAATGAGAAACAAAATTAAAAACCAGAATTCGTGAAATATCAAAATCTGCAGGTAATACGCCTAAAGCACAAGATTATACAACCAGATTAGTAGATGAAAATGAACGCCTTAAACGAGAAATAAATACGGTAAGAACTAATCAAATAAATAGGATTAACAAAATAACCTAGCAAAAAAACCATATTACAGACCTTCTTTGTCAAAATTTTGCATTAGCATTATTGAGATATCGAGATAAGTTAGAACTTATAAATACACAAGAAACTTTACAAAACGCACAGGTATAGAATTTTAATGAAAACGAATCTGATGAAAATTCTCCAGACTTGTATAATTCTGATGATAATATGGGTACAATAGCTGAGTTAGCTGATGCTATAGACTGATCCCTAAATGATACAGCAATATGTAGAACTGTTTTAACAAATCAAATTAAAAGATCAACAAGATCAATCTGACGTAAATATACTAACCTATAACAAGATCTGGTAAACGTACGATAGGACCGAGATATGTACAGACAGGAGCGAAATCAGGCATTGCTTGATCTTCAGCAGTTGCGAACTAATGCTCAAAATCAAGTAAAGAGAATGATAAATAATATAGCAAGAAAGCAAATGCGTATTGGTGAATTGCTAAGTGAAAATTTTGCTTTCCAGTTATTGTATCAGCAAAACTTCCAGCGCCTATAGCGATATAGAGGGGATATAGGTTTGCTAGAATATAATCAAGATAGATTATATGAACGATATGAGAAGTGGAAAAATAAGACCCATACAGAGCGCCAGAATATTTTAAATTTAAATTAACAAATTTTGGCGCTTCATAATAATCCACCAAATCAAATAAATATGGCTGATGCTAGACGTTTACCGGTATTAAAATTAATGGCCCCCGCTCTTGCAAAATTTCAACCTTATACGGGCCATGAACCACCCGATGATTATTTGGATAAAGTTATTAAATCATGGGCATATCTTGAAGGGCATATGACAGTTCTTGAGAATGCAAATGCAGGAGATTTTGACAATGCGGTAAAGTGTAATATTTTAAAATCTATGATAAGTGGAAAATATGCACCAGTACCAGCAAATAATGGTCTTGCAGTAGGAAATCCAGCTATAAATTCTCCAGATACATTACAGGCTTGGATGTGAGCAAAATATCAGCGAGAAACTGTTGAAAATCAACAATCGGCTATTCAAAGATTGACTCAAGAAAGATATCAACACTATGATACTCCTGATACCTATGAAGCTAGAATTAGACCATTATTATTAGGGGTGGCAGACAATGATGCGCAAGTTATAGGATTCTTTAAAAGCCACTTAACAGACGATTTTTATACTTGGATGAGAATTGCTAATCCTGCAGGTATTAATGCATTTTTCACTGAACTAAAAAATATATGGCTAGAGCGTGGACAAAATTTGAGTGGAAGGATCCCAGAAAAATCAAGTCAAATTGCCAATCAAATACAAGCCTTACCTAGTATAAATCCAGTGTCCTATTCTTTACCACTAGTTACTCCAGCTCCTCAATAGCAAGGACATGGAATTTCTTTAGAAGATATGCAAAAAGCAATTCAGAATGCATTAGTGCAACAAAAAACTGAAAACCAGACATTAGTAAAGAAAGTTACAGAATTAGAATCTCAAATGGCTAAGCAAACGCAAGTACCTGCTCTTCAAACTGTTGAACCAGTTAGACAGTCAAGAGGTCCACCATCTTCATTACAAACAAAAGAAGGTATGAAAAATTATCGCTTATCACAATACTTAAATAATTTAGGTATATTTAGTACAGAAGATTTAGAAAGAAATTATCCTATAAAACCTTTTCAAAGATCTCGCCCACAGCGAAGCAATCAATGTCTCTGCTAGAATTGATAGAGTAGAGGAGGGAATAAATGAAACTTGTAATGCAGTAAATCAATTAACTAATCAATTTCAAAAAGTATACATAGAAAAATGTGATATTTGTGGAGAAATGGGCCATAGCAAAAAAAATTGTCCTAATATACAAATAGCACGATCTAATTTCAATCGGTCTGCTTATTTTAAGCCTCTTACACCTATAAATTTCCAAAACACACACCCAGTTTCGGATAATGAGGAAGATGGTTATGATGAAGAAAATAATAGATGGACTGTGTATGATACATCTGAAAAAAAAACAGGTACCAATAGAAAATAACCAGCCTGAAACATATAATCAGCTATTGTCTAAGTTTTCACTACTGATCCGAAAAATGTGCTTGTCCCAAAAGGCTCTGGAGGAGTCAAAAAAATCAGATGAGTGGTTTTCATCTTTATAGTACTTGCATTGTAATATGAATGATCTAACAATTCCTGATTCTTTCTTAGATACCGGAAGTGAATTCGGTGCAATAAATGATTCAGCAATTCACGCACTTGGATGGAAGATTGATGAGCCATCTGATTTTGCTATAAAGGGAAATTTCAAATATATTACCGATTCATTAGGATAGTACACGGATGTGCCAGTTACTCTGAAGGATAAAGAAAACAAGACTGTCACAATTATTAGAAATTTTGTTCATATTGATAATGGCGAACCTGAACCAATGCTATTTTTAGGTATGTCAAATATTCGAAAGCTTCAAGGCACCCCCGAACCAAATAAAAACCAGTTCTGCATAAAGTTACATGGGAAGACCTATGTTTTCCAACATATAACAAGAACCCAATAGTAAAGGAATCACCAAAAGATACAGAGTCATCAAAAACATTGGATTCCGATTTATCTAGTGAAGAGTTAAAAAAAAATGCGTAAATTGTGAAAGTATAACCATTCATGTAAAGGAACTTGAAAAGGCACTATTTACTAGTGTTCAAACCAATTCAGAATTTATCAGATATTATAATGATTTACGTAATAAGTATAAAGAAGAAATCAATTCTATACTTTTAGATTAGAAGTTGATACTTTAGAAATATCAGCATGTGCATCTGCTCTAACTTTTTTAATCTCTTTTTGTGTTCTCTTATAGAATTCCAAAGGATCTTCAGTTTCTTGTGAAGTTTCAGATAGTATAGTTTCTTTTTTTACTTCTAATGATATTGCACTTAACTTTTCGGTTAAATTTTTATTAATAGAAGGTTGATTCAAAATACAAAAGGTTTGGATTTTATTTTTTTAATCGATGTCTCAATAGCTGAAGATTTCTTGTTTTTAAAATCATTTAAAATAGAAGAGTTATCAGAATCAGAAGGTGATGGAGAATTAAGATCTTGTTATAAACGTTCATTGTGCTCCCATATCTCATAAACATGATGAGTGCCAATATGAAATTTTTCTGCCATTCTTTTTGATGCATTTGGTATTTTCCCCCTTGATTCTCTAATTTCTATAATATCAGATTCAGATAAATGAGTCGCATTGGATCGATAAAATTTTTGATGAATATGGGTAAGCATCTTAAGATAGATATATATGTATTAGAAAAAAAGTTTCAATAATTTTTCAAAACGTATTGATACCTATTGATCAGTATTATATATGTATTTATATATATTAATACCCATTGATACCTATTGATACCTATTGTTACTTATTGTTACCTAATGATTGATGCCTATTAATACCTATTGATATAAAAATTTAATATATTTTTTGTTATACATATATGAGAAAAAATATATGACTAATATACACACATTACGAGATATTAACTCAAAAGGATATCGACTTGGAAGTACTAGGGAGGTAGAACTTGAAGAAGCTTTACGTGATAGTTGTAAGACTAATTCTGAACTTATTAATGATTTTAAAAACTATCTAAAGGTGCATAAAAAGTTTATTAATAATATCAAACAGGATAAGGTACATTTGCAACGTAATCTAAATCAAACTAGTAAAGATAAAGAAGAACTTACCAAGTATATCTATCAACTTATAGATGAGATTAAACGATTAAACTCAGAATTAGATAATTTATCATCTCAGATTAAGCGATCACAGATTTCCAATGTTGAGTACAAAACTAAGAATATTACTCAATTAAGAAAAATAGAATCTCTCCAGTCCATGAAAAAAATATTAGAAGGTAAGTTGTCTTCAGCTCAGAAAAATGTAATTTTGATTCAAAATAACTCATCGAAAAAGGAATCTGAAATTTTATCTCTCAAATTCAAAATAACTGAATTAGAAAATATAAAGAGTGAATTGGAATCGAAGGTCAATGAACTTGAGTGTCTGAAATCGGAGGTTATATCAAAGCCTGTTGTTGGTGGAGATGTCAAAAAAATATAATCAAGGATAGTGATCTAAGTAAATATTTTATACGCGGAAAAAATATGGTTCCAATAGAAAAAATCGAAGGTAATATGTGTCCTGAGTCAAAGACTCGTGGCTTATTGTGGAACAACGGCACTTACGTGCCTGCCACTAACACTAGCTCCGCTATCTCGACATATACTAATGATGAGATTACTGAACTATCAAAAAATAATACCGAGATTATTACCAAGGCAAGTGATGAAATCGATATTAGCAAAACCAACAACAATACATTCCAAGAATTAAAAATATGGCTCCTTACCTTGCATAGCCAGAAAATTATAACCCTCTTTGATCGAATCGCACTCTCAAATTCCAATAGAGGGAATAGGAGCGATTCCTGTTATGACAAACATGTTGATGTCACCTTTATCAGCATATATTTTTCTTATCCTGTTAATTATTGCTGTTATGTGGTTCATGGTATTGAGACGTACATGGGGTATAGGTAGGCTCAAAGAGCCATTGCTCTGCAATAAAAAAAGTGATTAGCTATGGAATACGTGGGTTGGATAATGAATTTATTAATTATAAAAGTTCTTTGAAATAGATATTATACAAAAATGAATTCTCAAGATAGTATTAGTGAAACTAGCTTTGCTAAATTAAATTGGCAAAAAATTGAAAATGACGTAAAATCAAAGCTTATAAATTTTTTTCAAAGTAATGAAGAATCAATTACTCTAGACATAAATAATAGTATAGAATATGCATATTACTTATATTATTTGAAAAAATTATTAATGAGAATTAGTGATATATGTAGATTGGATAAGCTGATATAATCTCACCTTCATCACTCAATTTCAGATATTTTAGTTAAATATACCTTGGAGTATTACTTGAGAGAAAAAATCAAAAATATATCATAAAATACATATCACCACACTGACGACAGTGTTGCATTTTTTGTCGTCACACCAGAAATTTTTTATCCAATCTATAGAAATCATAGTTATGGATTCCCAATCCGTCATACAAAAAAACCAAAGAAAGAAATATTGCAGAGCAATAGCTTATCGAGCTTACTATCTATGAAACTTTATATTATGAATATGGATGAGGCTACAAAGCATGAATCGTCCCAGATTCAGTCACATCCAGCCAGCCCATCATGGCCTTTCAGTATGCTAATCACCGGGAAGAGTGGATCAGGTAAGACTAATATCTTGGCAAATCTTTTTCTTGGTGATAAAGCTGAATATATATGTTGTATCCCGGATAAGAATTCGCCCGATTCAGAATCCGGCCGTTCTGATTCAGAATCAGGTCAGCTGAATTTAGAATTCTTATACGAGATGTCTAGCTAACTATTCTAATATTCTAACCCTAACCCTAACCTTACTAATTATTAAGCCAGACAGAATTCTAAATTCGGCTGTCCTGATTCTGAATCAGGTCAGCCAGATTCTGAATCGGGTGGATTCTTATCTGGGACACAACATATATATAAAAGTAAAAAAGTCAGGTCTAGATATATTGCATGTGATGATTTGATAGTTTGTGGTTACCATCCTTTGACGAGCCTAAGTGAACATTTGTAAGAAAAATGTATGGAATAATTTCAAAAGATCCAAAAGCGCCTTACTATGAGAATATACGATTAAGATATATATCACCAGAAAAAATCTCTAGTGTTAGAGCATTTTCACCAAAACGAAGTACAGCGATTGTTTTTGAGGATGTATGTCTAGCCCCAAAATATATACAAAATCAAATTGGCCATTTTTTTGGGAATGGATGACATCGGAATATTTTATGCATATATGTAGCGCAGAAATATCATAAAATCAATACATTTATGCGTGAAAATGCCTCTCATTTAGTAATTTTTAACTCCAGTAGCTCATATGAAGACATCTTTAAAATTATTCGTAGATATACAGATAATGTAAAAAATGCATCCATGGTTATTAACAGCTACTTATGTAAAGGTAAATTTATTGTATTTGATTTGGATAGGCCTGAGGATGATCCACTTGCAATCTGGTTAAGATTTGATACTTCACTAGATTTGCAGAAAGAGATAGAATTATGGCAAAAGCGCAAAATAAAAAATGCATTACCTGAAAAGGCTGAAAAATCAGCCACATAAGTGACCTGCTTCGCAGAAATGAAAAGTCTATAGTGTTATAGTATGCACTTCATAGATTTTTATTCACTTCACGCATTACCTAATTGTGATGAGTCAGAGACTCGCAAGAATAGCATTAGGAAAACGGTGGACAACTATCTATGTATTAGTAGAACTGGCATAGCCAAAAAAATAATATATAAATAGTATGGGTATTTTATATCACAAAGCAATTAATAAATCTAATAAATATCTGTATATTATGCTTCTATTTCTGAAAGTCGCTTTTGGAATCTATTCCTTAATTGGTTTTTCTTTCTACCTATCCAATTGTATAGAATAATATATTCCTGATATGTACTAATTTCAGATTCAGTAATATATGGAAGTCTATTATATTTTTTTATATACTTGGCATATTCCTTATTAAAACGCATTTTAATTTGATCTAGAGAGATTGGGTTTTTCACTTTGCAAGGAGTTAAACCCAGAAATTTCTTATCATCTAGAGTATTATCATTTGGTAAACTTAACCAAGCGAGTCGTGCATTTGATAGATCTCTTTCTTTGAATCGTCTCCAAGCATTTTGAATAATTATTGCTGAACCATCTCCTGTTTTTAGCTTTGCAATCCCAATGTTGCTTCATCAAATCTGCTGGTTCAAGTCTTTCAATATATCTATATATAGCACTAGCATATACCTTCTTTGGCTTTTCATCATTAACTTGAATCAATTTCCAGCAATTGAGACAAATTGCCATACGAGTTTTATGAACTCTAGGTCGGTAGTAATCATGATTAATTAGCTTAGAATTTCCAAATCCACCATATAAGCAGTGTACAGTCAACCCTCCATAAATGCAACTCAAAGGGACAAGCCTACAACGTGCATTTAGGGAGGTTTGCATTTAGAGTGAGCCAATTAAATTGCAACTTTAAAATTTGATCATTAAGTTTGTGTAACTTCTGCCAAAACTGTATAACCTATCTTAAATACTAAAATTTGATTGGCTATATGCATTTAGAGAGGTTAGTGTAATATAAAATGTTATTCAAGAGAACGTGCATTTACAGAATATAGAACATGCATTTAGCACTAATAACATCTTACGGAATAGAAAAAACTGTGCATTTAGGGAGGTATTGCATTTATGGAGGTTGCATTTATGGAGGTCCGACTGTACATGATATACGCTACTTTTCTTTTCAGAGACCAGCTCTTGTAAAGGAACTCTGACCCGAATAGCCCACTGTACTGGAGTTTCGTATAGTTTAATAACTGATAGTATATCATATCGTCTTTCAGTTTCAAAGAGTTCATCAAAGAATCGTTGAAAATTATTAATACCACAATATTTGTAAATATACGAGATAACATACTTCATATCATATCCCGGTCTATTATTAATAGGTTTCTGCGATTTAGTTTTTTGTTAATAATAATAGAAATAGATATACTCGACATATTTAGTGATTATATGTGATTTATATTGTATTTAGGAATTAGACCTATTAGATTTTATTAACTTAATACTTCCTTAATTCCAGATTCAATTTTTGCAAGAGGTATTGTAATGAATATCGATTAAATATATTAAGTCAGAGGCCCCATTGCCTGAAGTTATAGACAAAATTTTTTGCATGACTATCAGAGAAAAAGTATAGTGAGATGGATACATTTAAACTATTTCTCATCTCGTAGCTCAGTGGACTAAATTGCGGGAAGCTCATTAGGTCTTCCTCTCTTTGCTATGCAGACAATAATAGTCTGACAATCGCACCCTCTAAAATTGGGTTTTTGTAAATGTAAAAAAAAAACAAAGTCAGAGGCTCTATCGCTTTTATAACAGAAATGAAATTTTTTGCATGACTACTAAAGAAGTATAAGAACAAAGAATGAGGTGGATACATTCCTATCGTTTACATGGTGTAGCCTGGTAGTTTAAAATCTGAAGTCTGTTGGACCCTCCTTTCCTTGCATATGCCCATGTGGACGAATGACGATCACATTCTCAATAATTATATAAGCATAAGAAGACTATATTATAAAGGATAGCTAGATAGCATATTTTTGCAGAACAAACAAGCACTTTTGCCAAAGTACTGGGCTACCAAATGGTAATTATGAGCTCACAACACACATAGTCAGAGGCCCTATTGCCAATATTAGAGACGAAATTTTTTGCTTGACTAAGCATACCCACACAAATAGCTCAAGCAACTGTCTTATCAACACAAAAACTATCTAGCATAAGAAAGTGTAATGTAATATCAGTAAGAAAAAATCAAAAATTGAAAGATCTATATAAAAGGATACTATTGTCACAAACAATAATTAACCAGGGTACATTGTTTACTAAATTCAGCACCACAATTATTGGACACAGGTACAGTAATAATTTTACACGCTATATATCGATATTTAAGCCCGATTTACAAATTTAGAATAACCGGTATACACTTCGTTATTTTTGCATTATAGCAAAGCATGTTGATCAAATATTTAGCATTGCATTTGTTACCCTGTAATGGTAAATATATAAATACTGAAATAAGTATCTATAAACATAAATGTGTGTTAGTTTAACATGACCACGTAATGACGTAATAGTAATTTAATTTTTATAGTTAATAACAAATCCGCGTAGAAAAAAATAAGTAACCTCATATGACTTAAACCGCTTTTTATTTTGGCTAAAACAGGGATCACTTGATAATCAGTTAGAGAGACCGGCTTTGATAATCAATAGCCAGCATTAAATTTTATGCAGTATTACCTTAATGCATAATTACTTCTCCAACATCGATTTTAGTTGACGTTAACCAATTTTACAATAACTAGGACCCTTTTCCTTACTTTATATGATCCCGCGATAAGAATGGGACTCTGAGAAGCAGGACACTTCGTATCTAAAAAGGTTATAAGGGTAATACGTTATAATGTTCTTAATCAGTAGTTTGGTCCAAATTCATATGTTGCAGGAACTTGAAATCTCCGCCATCTCCGAGATCGTCAGATCTAAACCCACCTTAAGCGATCATTGAATCTAAGGGGGGTTGATTTTACCAAAAAAAGGCAAACTGTGTTCAGTGTTTGAAACTTATAACTGAACGGAGTTGCTTTACATAGTGGGATCCAGCTTTGTAATAGGGTAAGGTAATTACTAAGCCTGTAATTTATCTTAGTAGGTTTTTTCAGATCTAATAGAATGAGAGTATAAAATAAGCTAGTTTTAACTTGTAAGGTGGGATATAAATAACGTTTTTTTTCTCATATATATTTTTTCAAAAAATGTCTGCAATGGATAGATATGTTTCAATTAAATATGGTAAATTCTTTTATTAGTTTTGTTAATAAGGGGGCATCCATAAATAACGTTTTGTACCCCCTTATAGTAGCGCTGGGCCCTCCTCTACTATATAAAAAAATTTTTCAAAACTCGTATGTTTATATATAAATTTTACAAAAACTTGAATTATGATCCAGTGGTCCAATCTGGATGATTTTGGTACCATTCGATTCGTCTCTATGAGACAAATCCAATGGTACCAAAATCATTTCATTTGGATTACTGGATCACGTTTTATTAACGAAATACTATTGATTTTATAGTAATTTTATAAGAAAACATAATAACCAATAGTATTTCATTAATAAAACGTGACCCAGTGCTCCAAATCAAATGAAATTTGTACCATTCGAATCCTCTCCTCGAGATGATTCGAATGGTACCAAAATCATCCAATTTGGACTACTGGATCAAGTTTTAGACAAATTTTAATAAAAAAATTGCANCTCCTCGAGATGATTCGAATGGTACCAAAATCATCCAATTTGGACTACTGGATCAAGTTTTAGACAAATTTTAATAAAAAAATTGCATTATATTGGGGGGGCCCCCCTACATAGTGGAAAATCATTCTATTTTGGGGGACCCCCCTCAAATATAACGTTATTTATGGATGCCCTCTAAAGTTGTAGTTAATCAATATAATTTTTTATATAGCTAACCCAGGATCTCGGCTGAATGAAATAAAAATATTTCATCTTGATGAGGAAGGGAAATCTTATGAACCGCTAGAATTACTAGAACCCAACAAACCAAAAACATTGTAAATTACGGAGTTTTCTAGTTTTTATATTTTTGTATTACATGTTTTATATATCTCATTTTTTTCATTTTCTTCATTCCGTATAATTATAGTAAAATTTATAAACAAAGGGGTCAATATTTTAAGATTGGTGATGATGAGACATATCTGGAAGAAATTAGGAATAATCAAGGTCCACTTCAGAAAACAGTGCAGTTACAATATACTATAAATCTAGAGTACGAACTCATTCCTGATCAAGGAAATGGCGAAGGTGGTGATGCTAGTTATGCTGATATGGAAAAATAATAATTTTTTTATTTGTATATTGTTGTTCCAGCAACATTTTTTTATTTTTATAATAAAGGTTCTGGGCACTAAGTGCCATTATATTGAAATATGTTATTTTTGGAGTGTCTTGCACTCTGTGTAGTGTGAAATAAAGAGGGTCCTGCGGGCTCGCCATTTTTTATTTTAATGTGACTGTGTGAATTGGTTAAAATTTAAACGTGTACGGAGAGATAGCTATATGGTGTAAAAATTTTAGAACCTTTTAACTTATTTACAATCATGCTTTTTTATTTCCATGATAGAAATCGTAATATAATGGCAAAATGTGATTTATTTTTCTATGAAGTAAGGCATTTTGTACCTGTTATTTCTGGCTAAAAATTTGTATGAATTGAGTATATATTTTTTTCCATTCTATCATCAGGTTATCGAGCCATACAGTACTTAATCCGCTTTTTAGTATACCGCGACGTAATAACTCTTCACCGACCAGCCTATCCCGATCTGTTAAAAATTTATGATATTTTCTAGTATCTTCCTTCCTTTCTATTCCACCACGATAGAAGCGTATATCTCTTTCCAAGTCAGCAGGAAAACAACCCATAGCCCACCTATTTTTTTCAGTCTCTGTAATGATTGAAAATTCTTCAGGATCCATTCTATGCTCTATGGCATATTGCGTAAGCCAACTTCTGGCTGATAAATTTTATTTGGATTAATGCTAGGAATCGGTGATTGAGTTTTGTTTGATATACTTATTTGAATTTCTGGCGAACTTTGTATAGCAATTATACCTTTCTTTTGATCGATATGAAAAGGGTAATTAAGAAAATAGAGATTATTTTTATCGAGACAGCTCCAATCACCCCATATACCTCAATGTGTATGTACCTCTTTGCATACTGGGCATTTAGCTTCTGAATCAGTATATTTGAAAACATCCCGGTGCCATGCATTTGAATTAGTATATGATAAGAAAGGAAAACGTTTATGTACTGCTTCATGGATTGTGCATTTTTCTTCTGGAAACTTAGAAATTTTGATAACACAATCCTGTGAAAGATAATTATCAGCATTTTCACTTTGTGAAGATTCAGGGGTTTTGGCATTCATCCAGGGATCAAGCCCGGTTTTTTTCTTATACCTTGTATATAACTTGAAATGAAGTTTATCTGATATGGTGGTTGGCAAATCAGTTAATTTGGAATACCAATTCAAATATTCAGAGGTTAATACTTTATCAAACCAGGCTTGTGTATCAATGTTGACATTTATATAATTTCCAAAGTAATTTAATTTCTCGCATTGGATATCACGTACTAAAAAATATTATTTCATTCTATTCCTTATTGCATACTAATGAGTTATAAAGCATAGGACTTTTCGAAATGAAAGGAATGTTTCACATCTAAAGTTTATGCAGTTATTTGAACTATGCGCCGTTCACATTTAATATAGTAAGTTCCATTTTTATATTCTCCTTCTATGTCATCATCACCATGATCTAATTTGCATAATGGACATAATGTATTGTCAGTAATTCCGTAATAATCGTCATTTCCATCGCTACACGTTTTATTACAGAAATAGATACGATCATGTGTTAGATTGGATGAAGATACAGATGATGTGCTTATCTCAGTATTCAATGAAGATTTGTTATCCTCACTTATCATAATTTCCGAATTAGAGGTATATGATTGGAAAGAGGGTGCAGATGTTTCTAAGCTGGGAGAATCGGTAATAGAATTTTGGCAGGGCCTCCGGCTGAAATTTCAGGAGTCGAAGACTTGTCTTTTTGCATTATGTAATGCGATTCCTGTTTATCAGTAAAACTATTTGAATTTTATCATTAGTTAACTCTGAAATAAAATTCGCACTATAAGTCGTGATATACTTAATTTTGTCTATATCTAAGGTTTCAAATAATTTGTATATTTTTACAGCTTTCTGGGTTTTTCCTTGCAAGCATTTACGTGAAATTTCCAGGAGTTGTAAATCTGTGTCTTCAGATCTTTTTTTACGGAGAATGGAAAGGTATTCCAATATTTTATCATAGATTATTACCTTTGCCTTTTTTTTCGCAATTTTGCTATTACTATCTTGTATAACTACTCTAACCTGAATTAAATATCCTTCTCCATAATAATACCAGCGTAAAATCTCTTCCTGATTGGCACGAATTGCGCCATATTCAGCATCAGTTGCTTTATCGAATAATTGAGCTAAAGAAAGCAATGGAACTGTAGATGAATTTTGGCAGGGAGGCCCAGCTAGAATCTTATCACAAGGAGTGATTTTGTCTCCCAATTGGGCATTATTCTGAATGCCGTCAGATATCAACTGTACGATTTTTTCTGCATCTTTCTTCCTATGAGTATTTTGGCAGGGGCTCCCGGCTGAAATTTCAGACTTTCCGAGTTCAGTGTTTCTAAATATCGAAGTTAAAGGAACCGATACCTCAGGTATCACCTCTTCTGGTGAAGTATTATCCGAAGATAAGTTTTGTTGGAGTATCTTTTTTTTAATTCTCTCTTTACTAACCTTTTCTTTATATGTTGAATCTAGGAAATCGTCCATTTCCTTGTCTTCTGATGATTTAGACTCTGTACAGATAGGTTGGTATATATCAGAATTTGAAACATTATCAGATGCCAGAGCATTCTTATTTTGTATGACAATCTGTTTATGAGCACTGTTAGAATTTGAAGCATTATCAGTTATACCAGATTCTGGGATATCACTGCATCGTGAAACTATCTGTTCAGAAGTATCATTAGAATTTACTAAAGATTGTAAAACATTAGTAATACTTTTTTCTCCCTGTTCTAGTTTTGTGATTCTGGTTTCATGTCCTTCTAAAGCTTGTCTTAATTTTGCATTTTCACACTTAACTTTAGCATTCTCATTTCTAAATTCAGTATTCTCAGCTTGAAGCTTTGAATTTAATTTTTCTAATAAATTGATTTTATATTGTGTATTTGCTATTATTTTATATATCAAATGCAGTATATTCAAAATAAAAAAAATTTCATAAATGCGAGTTAATATATATTGATATCAATACAATCAAATAAATTCACGAAATATACATGCAAAAGTAAATGCAATTATTTATGCGAATTCAGCCACCAGGGCCAGCTTTATTAATATAAAAAAATAAAATTTCGTATGATATATATAAAATCGAGTAGTTTTATTAATCTAGAAAAAAAATATATATTATTCAGAATCAGTAGTTACAGTTGAACTATCTAAATTTCTTTTCGATCTATGTAATTGTGCACTGCGTAATAGAGACATATTAACTATTAGTATGTTCCGAAAATTAGCAATGTATTTACAAATTCTGCTAAATCGTAAGAATTGTTAGAATATTGAATGGGTATCACCGATTTTTGTAAATTATAATATCGGTGTACTTCAACTTCATCTCTAATGAGCACATTTAAAAGCAACTTACACCCTGCTACCTGCATTCCTATAATGCCAAACTGCTCCTTTTCCAATCTGCGACTTTTATGCGCCCAGTACATTCCATCGTTTGATTCATGCCATAATTTAACGTCATCGTCATCTTCTTTTCGCTTAGTGCAGGTAATTTTAAAACATTCTGTGTACATCAGTTCGTAAAATTTACTATCTTCCATACAGACGAACATAATGTCGGGTCGCCTTCCCGTTTTTTCATCACCTCTTCTGTCTGCACTTGCAACGCTTTGACACTCGGAACTAAAAAAATAAATAAACCACCACTATCATAAAAAACATCTTTGTATTATTTAATTTTATAAATAACTTACGTGCTAATAAATGCAGACTCTCTGAAAGGATTATCAAATAAAGTAGTGCGAATTAATGAAACAATTATATTGCTCACAATGGGTCCCTTCACTTAATGAACCAACAAATTCAGGACGAAATGCTGAGTTACGCCAAATAATTCCCAATGTTTCCAAAATTTTTAATGCAACTTCTTTAAGCTGATCCTCATTTTCTTTCCATTCCCTAGTGTGTGATAACTGATATGGTAACCTCCGTATATTCTGTATTGAAAAATTTGATACGAATTGAATACATTCTTCTTGTATAAAGGAGGGAGTTGTTGCTGGAACCATATCTTCTGTGGGTTTCTTTAATAAAATAAATTTAACTTTTGTAACAGGATATAGATTTTTAATACCAAAAATGTGAGTTTACAAACTTTAAATTTTTTTCTTTGTTTGTCGTTTAGTCACTGAACCAGCTTTGAATTGTCTCTAATGACCTGACTGCCTAGAGGGTCTTCCCAAGTCAATTCCAAAGTAGATATTCCATTCAAAATAGCAAATAATCTTTGATAAAGCTTTGATTTGCTATTCTTGAAAATAACAAATACAAAATTTTTTGTTAAATATTGATAATATGTTAAGAGTAATCTTGTGTATTACTTACCGCAAGCTTCCCTTTTAACTTATCGATGTTATATTTGATTTGTTTAGAAGAAAGTGGTTTCTCTTTACTCTAATAAAAAAATATATTTGTTACTAAAAAGTTCTTATCGTTCTCACCCTTTTTGAAACATACCATTTTTATTACACCGACGTCTCGCAAGTTGCTAATAGTATCAAATGCAATATTGAACTAAACACAGATGTAAAAAATAAGTTAGAATCAATATTTTGCAAAGCGTTCTCGAGATTATTAACCAATGGCAGTCAGAATAGTACAAAGCCACATCCGATACGGTCTGTCTACACGAATAAGGCTTTGTGAGACACCATATCATCAACATAAAAACAAATATGGTCTTCAATATAAGCACCCTCCACGCTATCGAGGAAAATTCCTGTTGGCGGGCTAATAGGGAAATCTATATTGTCATACCCGCTTCCTTAGAAATGCGCCCCTATCTGCATTACTCATCATTCTGTATATCAATATTATTTATTTCTGAAAATTTTGTAACTAACCTGTGGCATTATTTGAGTAAGTTTTTCACCGCGTTTAGAACTTGTAGTAGTCGAACTTTTTACCAAGTCAACTACTCTATTCACAATACGTCTCAGTTTATTCTTGCTAATCCATGGATTCTCCTCTAATCCTTCATAAATAAGCGTGGCTGCCATTATATGTTCAGTTTTTAAATCATATAGATGCTCAGTAATTTTTACAAATAAGTAATCGGAAGTCATGATAAGTGAAAGCTAAGTTAAAATAAAAGTCAAGAAAGAGCAAAGAAAAATAATGCAAACAACATAACTCCATTGTACTGCTCTTTTATACGTTTTCATCATCGTTTTGACAATAGATGGGTAATTTCCAGAGATGTGCATATATTACGAGTTACCGAGCCATGTAAGGTTAAAATCGCGTTGTATATATATACATTGTGTGCATTTAGGCCAGATAAGGTTTCAGCATGGAGTTTTGTTTCCCATAATGTATATTTGTCACTGGTTTACCATACAATACCTCCCACATGATCATGCCAAAACTATAAATATCGGATTCTATAGTACGTTTTCTTTTCAAGAATTTCTGGTGCGATGAATGGTAAGATCCCATAAACCTGTCTGTTATTCTGTTTCATGTATTGAACTGAAAGTCCCAAATCAGCAATGTACGCGCTGTTTAGATCGTCCTGTAATATGTTACTACTATGAAGGTCTTGATGGATTATCTTCTGAGAGTGGATCGTCTTCAGATCATAGCATATGCTGAGTAACAAACCAAGCCTGGAATTCCATAATTCTTTTAATACTTTACCAAGATTATCACGAAGAGAACCATTTGTTGCGTATTTTAACTCGAGAACGTATTTTTCTTCCTCGTTTCTCGATATCCCATGACATTTCATAAACGAAGGATTATCGGCTCCGATCTCGCAATACGCTTTCACCTCATTCAACCAATCACCGTCTTCATTAAATTCCTTAAGTGCAACAGTATCTGTTACTGTTGTTGAAAACTCATCATGATCCCATCCCCCCTTTTAATACTTTCCCATCTAGCATAATACACAGTTGCAAAACCACCTCTTCCAATCTTTTTAACATTTTGAAATTCCAAGCTAATTTGTATTTGTTCAGTAAAATTTTTAATTTGTCGTCAATATCAAGATCTTTATATTCTGATCCAACGATCTCATGAAATTTATCCTTTTCTTTTTGAAACCAATAGTTTGCTCTTTCGATATTCTTTTGGACCCCGATACCATTTCAATAACAATATCTGACAAAATTCATTCCATCAACATCACTCATATCAGCCGCTTTTTGATAATAAATTAATGCTTTATGTTCATTCTTTTTAATACCAATTCCATTTCGATAACATTGACCAACATTACATATCACACTAACGTAACCCATCTCTGCTAATTTGTGATAATATTCGAATGCTTTCTTCCAATCTTTTTCAACACCGATTCCATGTTGATAACAATATCCAACATTAAATGTTCCATTAGCACCCCCATATCAGCAGATTTCTGATAATAAATGAATGTCTTATGTTCATCTTTCTCAACTCCGATTCCATGTTGATAACAATATCCAACCATAAATGTTCCATTAGCGTTACCAATCTCTGCAAATTTTTGATAATAAACGAATACTTTGTGTTCATCCTTTTCAACTCCGATTCCATATTGATAATAATATCCAACAATATACGTTCCTTTAGCATGCCCCATCTCTGCAGATTTTTGATAATAAATAAATGCCTTACGTTCATCCTTGGAAACTCCTTCTCCATGTTGATAACAATATCCAACATTATATGTTCCTTTAACATGCCCCATCTCTGCAGATTTTTTATAATATTCAAATGCCTTCTTCCAATCTTTTTTAATTCCAATTCCTTTCGCATAATAATATCCAACATTATATATTCCCATAGCGTACCCCATCTCTGCTGATTTTTGATAATAAATGAATGCCTTACGTTCATCCTTTTCGACTCCAATCCCATTTCGATAACAATTTCCAACATTGACATTCCAACAATATCTCCCATCTCTGCAGATTTTTGATAATATTTGAACGGCTCGATATAATTCGCATTTTCAAGATACCTCGAAGCTAATTGAAAAAACTCTGAACCCTCGCTTCTTTCATTGACAACAACTGTTTTAGTGTCTGGTTTGAAACATCGACCGACATCAAACGGACCTGATACACTATGAGATGCGGCCATCTGAAAGAACCTGTGAGCTTCATGTGCGTTCTTGACAACTCCGATACCGTCAAGATAACAATGACCGACCATGTACGTTCTTTCGGGTAATCCTTGGTTAAAAGATTTCTTGTAGAATTCGAACGATTTTTCATGATCAATCGCAACACCTATTCCATGTTGATAACAATGACCAAGACTGAAATTTGCCAAGAGATGGTCATAAATGACAACGGCTTTCTGGTATTGTTCAAATGCCAACTTGTCGTTCTTCTCTACACCCACACCGTGATGGTACGCATATCCAAGGTTATAATCTTTGGATGTGTAATGTTTCTCGATATTCATTTTTGTTTAGTAAAATACGCTGACTCTCTTGTTATAAACAAAACAGTATTGTGCAACATTGTACTAAAACAAAGTAAAAGTGACTTACGCCATCTGCATGCAACGAAAATAATTGCATACATAGATGTGCATCAGATATATTGGTAAAGATAATGAAATAATGATCATCAATACGCACGGATTGAATGGATTCAATTGTTTAACAAGGTTTGAGTCTCACAGGATGCAGATGCGGTGAGTAAAGTATTAGTCAGACAAATGATAGTTGAGAGGGAGGGTTGTAGTTTAAAGAGATGGAAAATGAGGTAGGAAGTTGTAAGGTTTGCATAAGAGGAAAAAAAGTAAGGTCGAAAAGATAGGTTATTAGTAGTAGCAGAAATTTGGGTAATTAAGGAGGTTAGTAATTAAATTTAGTATGTTATTAATTTAAATCATTGAGGAATAAGCACAGGTTCATAGAGTTGGTATTATATATTTAATCTTTTGATTAAGTAATCATGTAATGATAATATAAGTGAAGGGTGAAGTGGGGAGGGGCGGGTGGAGAGAGCTGGATTAGATATTTGTAAGTTTGATATGAGTGAAGAAAAAGGAAAGGGTTAGTGTAGTAAAGGATTGATTTAATTGAAATTTAAATAATTAAGTTATAGAGTTACGGTTATTAGGTTGGTTTAGGTCATTGATAATATAAATGTATTAGTAAATTGATTGCATTAAAAGGTAGATAAGGTTTAATTTTTATTTGTAAAGGCAATATATATTAAATTTGATAGTTTAATTAAGTGAATTAACACTTATTTTTAATTTAAATATAAATATTAATTTGATTTAAGTATGTAGCATTTCGAATGAGATATGTATAGTTTTGGTTATCGATTATTATTTGTTTGGTGTTTAAGTGTTGAACTATAAATGGATATGTTGTACCCCAAATCTAAATTTGTCCCAATTGTCAATTGGGACGGCCCAGATGTCAATTTTACAGCCAAAATAAAAATTTGCCTAAACTGATCTCTAACTTTACTTTAATTTTACTCTAACTCTAATTTTAATTTGACTCGATTGTCATCTGGAAAGATTGACATCTGGGGCACAACAGATATATAAAATAAATGGTATTGATGGTAATTTATGCGACTGGATAAGTTGATATTATAAATATCGAATAAGGTGGCTTAGATATATATTCTATAGTTATATACATGTAAGATTCATAACTAAAAATGATAGATCAAATATAGAAATAATTGTTAGACTAGATTTGTCTGCTTTTATTGAATTTTTAGATATCGCAATACGCAACAACGAATTTTAAATATTATTTAATCAAAGTGGCTTATCACAAACCTTTTTATCTAAAGTTTAATCATTTATCAAAATTGAAAAAAGATTTTTATTGAAATTTACAGAATTGGTTTATTTCGATAAGATATATCTTTTATTTACTTTTGGTATATTTTTAATTTAATTAATTAACTAATTCTAATAATTTAATTTGTAGAAAAATTGTGTGTATTACACAAGGAAATAGGTAAATACCAATAAGTCTAATCTCATAAAAAATTTCGAAGACAATCATTAGGGGTGTGCCATTTATCACGTGATATTTTTTACTTAGTAGCCAACCCTATCCATGTATGGTGTGATCACTTTATCTAATTCTGATTGATTAATATAATATATAGACGTGATTACCACCTCTGACCATGTATCTATGGTAAAAATCACGTAATAAATGGCATGCCCCTTAGATTAATTGATAATATTTTATTGAAATTTTACGGACCTTGCTGATCTTCCAGTTCATTCTCAGTTCGGACTCAGATAAGGGATATTTTTTGTCCTTGGTCAGTAATATTTAAAATGATGTATCTTAATTATTAATTAACAAAAGTGGCTTACTATGAGAAATTTTTTTGAAAGCTACAGAATTAGCATGTTTTCACGGTACATATTTTTTTATTTATTTTTTTGCTATATTTAATCTTAATCAATTACTAATTACGCGAATTTTATTCATAGAAAAATTCAATATATCATATAATGATAGCAGGTAAGTATCATATTAAAAGTGAATACAAAGGAATCATCAGTAGTTTATTAATTTGCCATCGATCATTACAAATATTATAAATGCGATAATGCAATTTTAAAATATTATTTAATGAATGTGGCTTACTATGAAATACTTTTTTTTCTTTATACATAAAGTTTTATTTGAAAGTTGTTTTCTGGAATTTATAGAATTGGTAATTTTCACAAAAGATTTTTTTTTGACAGGTTTTCATTTTAGTGATTAAATAATCTGAGAATTTTATTTGTAGAAAAAATAGTATGCATTACAGGTGAAATATCGATATGTTTAATAAATATAAGGTAAGTCATAGATGAAAGATATCAAAGAGTAGAACAGGAGAGATTTGTTACTTTATCAAAGATAATATAGCAACTTAAAGAAGGAAACTAAACATAGTAGCATAGTTTGGAGAATAAAAATTAAGGTTTAATATTGATAAATATTATTATCCGAGGATAGCTTATACAACGTTAAAAAGGCAATTTTATTCTAAGTATAAAGTAAGTTTTTTTGTGTACAGTTTCTTAAAGAGGTATATAATTTTAAGCAATTTAATTTTGATATAATATAATAATAAATATAATGTATAAATTTGATATAAAATAAATTAATTTACTATTTTTCAATCTAGATTTAAATTCAAATTCAGATAACAATAAGGGAAGTAAATATTTACTATACTATACAAATAAGAAAGGTTTATTAATTAGTTTTATCAATAAGTCATTATAGAAATAGAATTTGTATTTTACAAGATTATTTTTTGCTTTTTAATAATAAATAACAATAGTCACATTGTTTGATCAGATAATATTGACGATAGTAATCATTAGTGGCTTAAGACAATAATACCCATATAGTGTTAGCATCGAAGCAAGTTTTTTGTGTACAGTTTCTCAAAGAGGTATATAATTAAAAAAAAAAACAAATCATTTAAATCTTGATAATTAAAAATTGATAAAACAGATAACAATCTAATAATTTTTTATTTTTAATTAAGCCAATTTAAATTGTTTTTCAATTAAAAAAAAAGTAGTATAATCTGGATTTAATTTAATTTAAACTCAGATAATAATAAGGCAAGTAAATATTTACTATACGTTATTATACGACACGAATAAGAAAATTTTATTTATAAATCTTATCAATGAGTCATTCATAAGATTATTTTTTTCGGTTTAATAATAACAATCGTTACATTGTATATCAGATCATATGGAGTGCTCCGTATTAAAAGGTCCCATTTTTACATTTATCTCATTTTGAGATAATTGAGTTTAACCATTTGTTTTGATTTTCGGACTGATTCGGGATTAATTAAATTTCACGATTTTGATTGGTTAAAGAAGGCAGGTGACTATCGGATAATCTCGTGACGTGTTGGCTCTACGCAGCCTCATGTAATTTTTCTTTTTAAATTATCTTGATTTTTTATTATGCAAATCAACTTTTATTAATAATTGAAAAATATCAATTATGTCAAAATTTACATGAATTTAATAAAAACTCATTTTTCAAAAAATTGTAAAAATGGGCCCTTTTAATACGGAGCACTCCATATGATATTCAAATTGGATTGCAATAACAAATAGCAATAGTAAATTATCAATAACTTAATTAAGACAATAATACTCGAGTTAATCTAATAGAAATTAAACTTTTTATAGTATAGATCCTTAATAATAAATAAGAAAAAATGCTCGCTTGTATTCCAAAATCAGAAAAGACTATTTTATCATAGAGCAAAAGTTTTTAATTTTTAAGACAAATAGTAAAAAAATTTTACTTGATACTCTTTACTTAATACTCTACTAGTTGTTGATTTATCAATATTATATTTATTTAATATATTTTGTTGTAAAAGACAAACTGTTTAATATTTTTTTACATATATAACATATTATAATTCTAAAAAAAGAATATTTATTTTAAAGAAAATATTTCATAGACATGATTATTCTTGTTAAGAAGAAGGCATAGAGTCTTTTTTCTAACGAATATAAATTGAAATCAGATTAAATTATGTTTAATGCAGTATATTTATAGTCGTATTCATACTTTGCCTCATAAGGACACACAATAAAGGTTGCACAGTAGCATATTTGGTAAAGATAATTCTGGCATAAAATTTGTTTTTGCCTATAAATAAGACAGTTGTTCGCAGCAGAGTAAAACGGAGTGCTAGGATCAAGATCATGATCATGATCTCGAAAGATCAAGATCAATAGGAATATACATAAAACGATCTCAAATTCATAACACTTTCTTTTCCTTTTATAGGCATTTTTTTGCTAAAAGCGATAATTGATTTAACTTAAAAAGATCAATTTCTTGATTCGAATGGTTCAACCCTATAGCACAAATTGGAAAGAGATTCGGAAGAGAGTCAACTAGATGGATTGAACAGATGATCGGCAAAATGCATACGGTTTGAACAGATTGCGCAGAAGAATACAGATTGCACAAAATTCGCAGATGATTTAATTTTGTGATCACAATCTGGACTAACTGATTTTTCGTAATATGTTTTTATTATCCGTAATCGAAGCATGTGTTTGAATGCGAAGTTGATCAAATAGCCAACTGAAAAAATATATATGGCAGATGGGTAGGTTGCTTTCTTCTCCCCACATTAAATAAATAAAATTTGTTAAATATCTATTTATATTTTTTTCTAATATACATAGGCTCGAAGAGCCATTGCTTCGAATAGAAGAGATATTTTATATATTCGAAGCTGGGTTATAGTGAATGAATAGATAAGTTATGAGCTAATCTAGATACTCCTATATAAATCATAGATATCCTCAATTTCAGAAGTATTCTCATTAATTGGCTTGGGTGTGGGAGCTAGGGTTTCGGGTTCAGGCTCTGGATCTGAGTCAAGGCCAGAATTGGAAGTATCGCCCTCGCTATAATACATTCAAGAATCATGACGATCCATCTTATGCCTTATTGCAATCCTGCTGAGGAAAGCAAGATGCTATGAAGTTGAATTTTGACCACCATGAACTCTAAAAGCATGTTTACCTCCAATTTTTCTTAAACTTTTAGCTGTAATGCCATATGGCTTTAAAAATTTACTAAATATACCTGTACTATGTTTTCTATTAATACTATAGACAGGATTACGCAACTTTCCAATCGCTATTGCATTTTGAATCCAGGTAAGCAATTCTCTTGCACGTTCTGAATTTTTTTCCATGGATAAAAATGGTCGAGGTTCAGAATTGTTTTTTGCTTCTGCTTTATTTTTAATATACCCAGTACAATACCAAGAGTAATCGGGATTATACCATTCCAGAGGATTTGATTCGTCAGGCCCATAATAGATAATGCGAAGAGTGGCTGCTTCGGCAGGTTTCATGCTCAACATCATGATTACATCTGCGAGATCTTGTAGAGTGGGGGTCTCAGTAGTACGAATATTTTAAAGTCTTCTAAGCCCCTCTTTTAAGGAGAAGTGTTTAGGCGTTTTAGGTCGACTGATTAATCCCTGTTCAAGTTTTCTCTTCTGAATTTTGTTAGAAGCTTGAGTAACATTTGGTAATTTGGCATACATATTGATTTGCTCAGGATCAACTCCAGCTTCTGCCAATTCTTTATGAAATTGCGATAGACAGGAACTGGCTGCCACAATTGCCTCATCTGTATTATTTTTTGGAACAGCTAAATCTAAAGCGTGTAACCAAATATCCTACACATCTTTAGTTTTTGCACAATATTGAGCTCTTTTCTTGATAGTAAGCCTTTTCTTTTTGTTGTTTGGAACCAGAGCTCCTATTTGATTTTCTTTGAATAAGCGTCGACAGAGAGCCTCTTTCACATCTTTACGAGCCTTCCAATCTGGTAGCATAGT
>QKWP01001499.1:0-87532 GCA_003550325.1 Gigaspora rosea
AATAGTGGTAAAGATTATGATATTGGTCAAGATTCATATAATTTATTAGGTACAATGGTCTGAGTCAGTAACTGAGAGAGGGCATCAACATTCGAATGAATTCGGCCTGGTTTATGAATAATTCCAAAATTGTATGGTTGGAGCTTCAAGATCCATCTTCCAATTCTTCCTTTGGGTTCAGCAGTACGTAACCATTTTAATGCTGAGTGGTCTGTAACTAAGATGAATTTTGTAGCGCCTAAATATTTGTGAAAATGTTCTATGGCCCATACAACTGCAGCACATTCAAGTTCAGTTGCTGCATAATTCATTTCTTCTTTTCGCAAACTTTTACTAGCATAGGCAATCGGGTGTTCTTTTCCATTCCTATCTAGTTGGCTTAGTGTGGCACCAAAGCCATTATAAGAAGCATCGGTAGCAAGTATAAATGTCTCTTTAAAATTGGGGTAGGCTAATATAGGAGCAGTAATGAGTCTAGATTTTAATTCTTCAAAAGCTTTTTGTTGTTTGTCTTGCCAGTGATAGGGTTCATTCTTTTGTAGAAGAGAATTCAAAGGGCGAGCGATTGATGAAAAGTTTTGAATAAATTGGCGATAGTATCCCGCAAGTCCAAGGAAAGATCGAAGGGCTGTAAGGTTTTTAGGAGGTTGAATCCGTTGGACAGCTTCTACTTTTTGAGGGTCAGGGGCGATACCGTTAGCAGAGATTAAGTGTCCAAGAAATGGTAGTTGGTGCATCCAGAAAGTACACTTTTCTATATTAAGTCTGAGTCCTGCTTGTTTAATTCTATTAAATACTCTTTTTAAATGGGTTAAATGTTCATCAAATGTTCTCGAATAAACAATTGTATCGTCTAAGTACACAACTACAAATTTCCATGCAATTCCTTTATATACACGATCCATCAGCCTTTGAAAAGTTGCAGGAGCATTGCAAAGACCAAAAGGCATTACATTAAATTCATAAATTCCGTATCGTGTAGTAAAGGCAGTTTTCTCTTTGTCACGGGGGTCCATGGCAACTTGCCAATATCCACTCGCAAGATCGAGAGTAGAGAACCAAGAGCATCCTGTAAGGGCATTAAGCATTTCATCAATACGAGGCAGAGGGTAAGCATCCTTTTTGGTAACAGCATTTACTTTTCTGTAGTCTACACAGAATCGTAATTTGCCATTTTTCTTTCGTACTAGAACAACAGGTGAGGTCCAAGGGCTATCAGAGGGTTGAATGAGTTTATGTTCTAACATTCTTTGGATTTCTTCTTGTATAAATTCTTGCTCATTAGGGGGTACAGAATAAGGCCGGGAACGAATAGGGTGTACATCCTCAGTATAGATTCGGTGAGTAACCAAGTTGGTTCGTCCTAGCTCAGTTATATCATTTGCAAAGAGGTCTGCAAATTCTTCTAATAATTTCTGAAAAGCTAGGCCTTGTTCTTTATTAAGTGGTCCAATATTTAAAGAAGTCTGGGTCGATAGGGTATATTCTTCATGTTCAAGAGTAATAATATTTACAAATTTGGGTATAAGGTTCTGGTCTGGGTCGACAGGTAGTTTATGATCCTGCCTAGGATTCTCTAAAAATTTTGACAAAGTGTATCCAAGGCATTAGCTCGATGGTGGGCATTTTGGGCTTCTTCTTGGAAAAAGCATAATAAAGCAGCATTGGTAGTTTCCAAGGTTTCAATTCTTGCTTGTAATTGTTTTATCAATTGATCCTGTTGTTGTACTTGTTGTTGAAGCTGATAAAACTGTGAACCATCATCGATTTCCTTAACTGTTTCTTCAGCAGGTGGAGAGTAAATTTCTGGGTCTGGAAGTTTGCAATCATCACAATATCCTTGATTTGCATTCAATTCCTCTTGGTGTTTAACATGTAAACATTCCTGACAGAGGTCAACAGGAACTGTAAAGTTTCTTCGAAGTACAGCGAGGGCATACTTCTGGTCATAGTCTGGGTGGCTAGTGTCGAAGGATTCATCTAAAATTGCTTGTAGCGGGTCAATATCATTTTCTGATAGTAAGTCTGATTCAGCTTGCAATATAAGTTGCATTTCCTTATAGCTCCAGGGTTGAGTTATGCGGTCAGAGGTTAGAGGTTCTAGGGCCTGGGCAATGGTCTGGTCATTTTCATCCAAGAGAATCTTCGCAAGTCGGTAAATTCTGGTCTGGTTCATTTCATATTGGTGTCCGGCATTCTTTGTTGATTCAGTATAACGTTTGATTCGAGTCCAGAGGTTATAATTAGGATTATACTGGATATCCTGGCTAGCCTTGTATGCGTAAAGGTGTTCTAATTCACAAAACCATAATTCTTCCCGAAGACTGTCTAATTGACACATTCTAGGTCTTGTATCTGCTTTATTACATACTTTGCAATTAACAAGCATTCCACGTCCTTCACCTTGGGTGAAGAAATGGATACTCCTAGGGTCTTCTCGGTCTAGAGCACAGTGAAAGTCAGAATAGCATCCAGGGCAAACAAGTTTCTCTTCAAGAAGTCTAAGGACTTCAGGTCTGTTAGGAACTCTACATTGACAACAATGGTGGGTACGGCGAGTGCTATGGTTAGGTAGGCGATTACTATCAACTTGATCAAGAGTACATCCACACTGGTAAACCAAATTTTGTCTTTTCCAAGTGGCAAGAGGACAGTAGGCTTCAATATGTCCTAACGTACTGCATCCTCTGCAGACATTATTGGGGCAGTCCCTATATAGGTGGTTGGAGTCATGACAAGTAGGGCAGGTGGTACGTCTTGGGGCTTGTTTAGGGCATTTAACAGCGATGTGGCCAAATTCCTGGCATCGATTACATTGGTTGGTAGGACAATTTGCAAAGAGGTGGTCAGGAGAACCACAATTTCCACAGACACGCTGTTTAGGAGCTTTTCTGTTTCTACGGCGAGAATGATAAGTGGTCCATTCATTTTCTTCTGGTGAGAGAGATTGGTCTGAGTCTTCTCGATCAAAAGTATAAGCTTCTCGAGGATATAAGTATTCTGGTTCATAAAGGTCTAATTCATCTGGTGCAGTCACAGTGGGTTGACTGGGTAGAGGTTGGTTACTTTCATAAGTAGTAGGGATAGTATGTTTCTTGTTTTCCCATTTAAAAGTATAACAACCATTTTTCCAATTATAATTTGCTTCCACTTTTTGATTCCAGTCATTGCCTAATAGAAGAGAGTAAGAAGTAGTGTCTACTACTTCTACAGTAAGAGGGATAGTAATGTGATCAATTTCAATTGGCAGGTCTTTTATAATCCCTAAAGGCCGAGTGGAAGTTCCAACTGCAGGAACAATAAGGCTGTTAGAGGCCTTTTCAATAGTCAATCCAAGTTCTTTGACTGCCTTGTGAGCAATCATGCTGATTGAAGCACCACTATCAATAATAGCTTGGTAAGGTTTATTCTGAAGAGAGACATTACATTTGACAGGTGTAGTATACGCAGGGGTTTGAACAAGGTTGGCATTTTTGGCTTCCTCATACAGGTGAGTAGCCAAGGCACCTCGGATAGATGGATTATTGAGTAGCGTTTTCCACTTGCTAGCAGTAAGAGAGGGTGTCTGAGTCTGATTTTGTGTAAGATAATTAACACTTCGATGATAAGGCGAAGGAGATCGATTAGAGGAGTTTTGGTAAGAGTGATAGTTATCATTATTTCGGCTTCTATAATTATTATCTCTAGATTGGCTTCTAGGACGAGAATTATTGCGACTGCGAGAACGGTCTCTGTTATTGGAATAGCGATCAGAAGAGCGACCATTTCGGTCCCTATTTTGGTTGTTATTTCTGTTCCGGTTATTGTTATTATTATTACGACGAGAATTGGATCCTTGTCGTTGGTCCTGTTTTCTACTATTGCAATCACGAATAAAATGTCCAGTGCGTCCACAATAATAGCAGATAGGAGGCTCTTTCATTCGAGGGGTTTGGGCACGGTTGTCAGCATAATTAACAGAAGAGGTAGGTGTGGTCTGTGTCTGGGCTAAATTAATACTAAGCTTAGCAATTTGGTCTGTAAGTTGTTGAATAGCTTGGTCGGTATTGGTAGTAGGGGTAGTCATTAATTTTCCAGTTTCCCAGCGGAGGGCTACTTCAATAGCATCGGTCAGGGTATTAGGTATAGCAGCTTGAACATTAACTGCATACTCAGAACGTAAGCCTTGGATAAAAAGTTGTTTAACAAAATCAGCGGGAAAAACACCGGTTGGGTCCACTTTCGTTTGCAATGTACGAAATCGGTTGACATATCCATCCACCGTTTCTGTGGGTCCTTGCTTAATTTCGAAAAGTTGTTTTTGCCAAAGGGCCTTTTGCTTAGTAGTATAGAAACGTGTCTTAAAAAGATGCTGGAAACTTCGGTTCTGGTTGTTGTTATCATTAAAAACATTGGGTGCCGGGTTTAAAGCAGTATACCAGTCTAGAGCAACACCTTTAAGGTACACAGGAGCAAGCTGAAGTTTCCGTTCAGCACTCCATCGGTTGGCAGTAGCGGCTCTTCGAAATTCCTTCAGCCAGTCAGCAGGGTCTTGGGTTCCGTCACCGTAAAAATCTGCAACAGTAATAAGAGTTTTCTCAGAGCCTTGTCCAAGGGCATTGGCAAGATCAGTTATTGCTTGCGCAGCATCTCGTAAAGCTTGATCACCCATTAGGTTTTCTGGTTGGTTAGGAGGTAAGATAGGGTTTAATTCTTCAACAAGAGGTTGTAAATTTATTTCCTCGGATTGTGGAGGAGAGTCAGCTCTAACAATAGTAGCGTCTTGGTTTTGAATATAATGGTCGAGAGGGTCAATTAAATTTTGGTCGTTAAGAGGAGGAGTATTAAGTAATGGAGGTGTATGGCGTGGGGTAACGTTTATATCTAAATTAACAGTTGGGTAATATTCAGTTACAAGAGGAGATGGAGGAACAGTTGTGCGAGCAGGAGAAAAGGTTTGTTGTAAATAGCGAAAGAGGCGATTTCGTGGAGGAGGAGTAGTTTCTCGAGTATAATGATATGGAATTTCTGAGATAGGTGAAGAAGGAAGTGCAAGGCTTGGAGGGATTGGTATATAAGTATTAGTGGAAGAACCAACACCAGTATCAGCTAATTGTTCAGGTCCTAAGGTGAATATAGATCTGGGTGGAGAAACGTCAAAATTTAATTCAGTTCTTCCTAGTTGATTTTGAAAATCGAATAGAAGGTTTTCAGTCCTTGGTCGAGTTGAAGCAGGTGTAGAAGGTAAGAGGTCCTCAATGTGAAGATCAAGTAGGGTAGCTTCAAAATTAAGAGGTAAGGTAGGTGCAAGAGTATAGGGGGTATGTGCAAGGAGTAGACCAGCAATAACTTCTTTTGGGTCTAATAGGTCGTTGTTATAGCGGCAACTAAAAACAATATCTCGAGCAGCAGCTCTAGCAGTATTATAATCAGTAGCAGCAACTAAAATACAGTAAGAGTCGTTTGTCTTTTGTGAGTATTGGGTAGCAAAATAATTGTCTCGATACGTTCCCCAGAATCGGCGAAAGGGACGGTATAAATTAGCAACAGGGTAACAGATAGTACAGGATAAATCAGGATGGTAGGCTTGCAAAACGTCTACCGCAAGTGAGGAAGGATGACTTGTTTCGTGTACTTCAATTTGTTCTAAGTATAGTTCATACGCTCTATTCATATAGAAAAGGCAGTTCCCAAGTCTTAAGGAAACTAATAAAAGAATAATAAAATACCTCCAAAATAAAAGGTTAGTAGTAAGTTGTTAACAAAATTTTAATCTCCTAAATATAGTAAATAGTTAGTATCCAACAAAAAGAAAATTCCAAGTAAGTTGTAAGAGAATAATAAGAGTGCAATCAACAGCAAGAGGGTTAGTAACAGCCAAAAAAAATAATTAAATTTCTGCCAAAAGTAATAATAAGATTTCCAAATTCTTTAATATTATTCAATAATTTAAATAGGCTTCCACCAGAAGGCACCAAATGTTACAGTACCGGAAGCCTTCTTTAATTCCGATAGAGTAACAATCACAAGGCTCCTGAGATCCCTTACTTTGGGCGTGAAGCGGTGTGCAAGAGGGAAGTATAGTTTCTTTTATGTCTGTAAGAAACTATACACTTCTCTAAAGCATTTCGGTATACAACAACAAGAGATAATAGACAGTTTATTAATTTAACAAGAGGGCTATTCCAAGGTGTCTGTTCCTTAGAAATCCCAAGAGTTTATTAATAATAAGAGAGGAGAATAATAAATATAAAGGTAAAGATAAAATACAATGTCTGGATCTGTCTAAAACTAAGGGAAATAAGGTGGGTTTATATATCTATTGAGCTAAGCGTCGCTAAGCGTCGTTAAGCGTTGCTAAGCATCATTAAGCGTCACTAAGCGTCGTTAAGCGTCGCTAAGCGTCATTAAGCGTCGCTAAGCGTCGTTAAGCGTCGCTAAGCGTCATTGAGTGTCATTGCACATCAATTTCGCATATCACTATTACTAAATACAGTTATTACAAAATTTCCTTATTAAGTTCTAATTTTCAAACTAATTTCTACCAAGATTAAAAACCTATTCTATAATAGCATAATAATATTATTTATTAGTATTGATATAGTGAAATATATTTCAAAAATTTATAAAGTGTATATATTAGTATTTTTGAAATTTTAGTATTAGTTGATGAGATATTAAATATAAATCTAAAAATGTTTATAATAAATTGCCTTATTTAAATCCAGGAATTCTACTAGAGTGCTCTTATAAAAAAGTATCAAATAATTATTTATTTGATTTTAAAATGTAGAAAATCTTTTTAGGGCAATTAGCTTTTTTTAACAGAACACTAATTCAAAATTTTTTGTGGAGCTTATAGATCAAAAATGGTTATAAATTTTAAATAGTATAGTACAATGTTCTTACGAAAGATATTGTAATAATGATTTTAAAGGATGACTAACTGCAAAAGAAATTCATAAAATTTCAAAAAAGTTAGAAAATTAATGAAAGAATATTTAAGAAATTTGATAAATTGGATATTAAAATAAAGACTGCTATTAACAAATATGCATTGAAAATTATACTAAAACAAATGCCAAGAACAAGTTGGTTAGTTATAAATTATATCAAAACAATAATTTTGAAAAAGGAAGTAGACTAGTAGATTTTACCAAACAAAAATTTGTTAAGTTATTTGACATGTCATCCTTGTAATATTAGATATTTTTTGACTATCTTTGTGATAGAGTAAGCATAATTTAAAAATTATTAATAATGATAGCATAGATAAAAATTGTTTATCAAATAAAATTTTATGCTATTTATATTCACTAGATTAAAAATGATTAAGGGGTAATCCGCAGTTAAAGGGTCAAAATTTTATAGTAAAAATCAGCGCAGTTTTACTAATTGCCCTATATAGAAGTAGAATACCATACATTCCTGATTATAATAAAAAACCCCTATAGTAAACAATCAATAAATATTCATATCATGTGATGTACCAACATGATTTTAATGATTTAACTATCATTAGAATCAGAAAAGTTGGCTCTGCAAAGTTTAATTAGAAATTATAGAAGGTTTGCTTAGTAAAAAAAATGCTTTTATATGTAGAAAAGCCCTTTCACACACTATAGAAATTTTATGTTAAATTGCGCTTTTGTTTATTATAAAATGTCGATCATTTTATGCCCTTTATCTGTTATTTACCTCTTAATTATTATTTTTTTGGATTCTAAATAATATAAAAGTATTAGAATAAAACTTCAAGTTTATAAGATTTATTATTATTACCTCTAGTTCTATATTTAAAATTTAATCTGCTTTTCTATTATTTGCAATAATTCTAAGAAACATAAAATAATATGCATTGTAAGATTGCAATTTTCATACTACTCTAACAGTACAGCAGTACTAATTCAGACTGATATACAAATTTATTAATCATAGACTTGAAAGTTTTTTTTAAGGTGGCACTATGGCCTTAAACTTTATTAAAATATATTAATTATCTACATTTTCATGTTACAATTTATAGTCTTAATATTATTTTAAACCTATACCTAATTTATTCTTAGTGCAAACATACTAACTGCAATAGACTTTACAATTTTTTGTTAATGAATTTTGCATCTATTCTTCACTAATTGTGTTTCTCATATCTTTCATCTTGCTTTACCAAATTTACTTCTAAACAGACACTTAAGATGATCACAAACCTCATGGTCTTGATATTTGTTATAAGGACATTTTCTCTATCTAAGCTAATTTTGGGCCTTACAAGCACTTCCTAGTTAACCAAGGCCTTTCTCAACTCACAACTTCCTGAAATATTGGTTAATTATAGACTTATAACATAAAGATAGTGCTTGGTATTTTACCTTTACAGTATACATAACAAGAACTCCTATATGTTGGTGAGGTACAGGCTAATGCTAAATAACAATGCTATTCTTAACAGGGTTTGTAGTACTAGACTACACTAGCTTTTATCTGAATTGGTTGAAGTTTAATGTTGGTATGCCCTTGCAATGCTGTTGTACCTTGTTCATATTGTTATTACTAGCCTGTTATTTCCTTCTATTTCAAGGTTTTACCTATTCTCTATATAACAGCACTCTAGTTCATGGTTATAGGACCGAGTGGATTAAGCTGGTTTTGTAGATTTCACCAGCAGTCATTTGCCCTTTATCCAACCCTAACCCTCAATCAAGCCAAATTTGTTGACGAAATAGCTGTCCCTAACCCTCAATCAAGCCAAATTTGTTGACGAAATAGCTGTCAGCTGTCAGTGAAAGAAAGATTAATTGAGCTTAAGCCTGGACCCGATGCCTAGCTCGGCCCAATCTATTGCAAACTTTATATCATGATCGCTATGCAATTTAAGTTGAACGAAAATTTAATTTGGGATACATACTCTCTGCACAATAACTGATGCAGACCATAGTGAAATCTGATCATTGTGAAATTTGGGGTCTCAATTTGAAAATATAAGCCCTATCAAAATCCCTATATTCTTTTACTAATCATTCTGACCATAACCCTACTTAACTATATAGAAAAATAGGTCCCAAAAAATTTTAAAAATCGGACATAAAATAGATTCAAATTTCGCAATGATCCGATTTCACAAAAACCTGCCACAATAACTAAAGTCGCGCATTAGAATATAGCATGACGTAGTGATTTGACCGGTTGGGCTATAATCGGTTAACCGACCCGAACCGAATAAATTTCGGGTAAACGGTTGAGTAAATGCTTAATCGGTTGACCCGTACAACCGGTTGAGAATCGGTTGACAAAATGTAAATGACATCATAAAAGAGCAAAGGTCCCGAAAAGTTCCGAAAAGATTAGGTAATGACGTTAAACGCATGGCATGACGTTTAACGTCATTACCTAAATTTTATACGTTGTAAGATGATGTGAAAAGGCAGCTATCTTCGACCTTTTAAACGTCTGCAACTCTAACAATGATCTAATGACCAGTGTCTAAAATTAATGCGTGGAAGTTGCGGAGCTCACACTAAAAAAATTTTCTCGGCTTAAAGTTAACAATATGGGCGCTTTGTGCACATAGTCCTTAAAATTATGGACGAATGCGCGCGTTAAAATTTTTAAATACATATATGTTTCGAGCTTTAAAATGCGCTATATTTTATACGCAAAAAAGGATGTTTTTATATTCTTTTTTTGCACACATTTAAAAAGCCTATACGTGCGACAGCCCACGGTTTTAATGCTGAATTTCAGTCACTGTAAATGACTCTTAAATGACCATAGTCATTTGGACACGAGTCATTTCCAAATGACCAGAACCGATAATGACCGAAGTCATCTGAGGCCATTTGAAAAATTTGTAAATTCACCATCACCGATATGAAGTTCTTTTCTCATATTGATTTTTTTTTTTTTTTTTTGCAAACCTTATGTACAGTACGTATCACCATTATTTCCCCACGCCAGCTCTATCTTGTGCTCCCATACCGTATTAAATTACTCTTTACTCCTTCTGCGCGTAGTGTTTCGATTATATTTTTTAAGGGTTATTCGATTAAATTCGGATTTTCTTTAATGAATCCGGTTGTAATTCGAATTTGGGCTAATTCGAATTCAGTTAGTGAATTTCGGATTAACAAAAAAAAAAAAGAAAAAAAAAGAATAATAATAATAACAATAATACAGGTTTTGCATTCCAAGTTCGTACATTTGGACAATCAAATTCAATAAATAAGAACAGTCAAATTCATAAAGACAATAAATTCGAACAATGGACAACAAATTTCGTACAAATGGACACTTGTGCAAGTTTGATTATCTTTATGAATTTGATTGTCATTGTCTATTGAATTTGATTACGAACTTCGTATGGAAAACTTGTAAGATAATAAAATAATAATAATAATAGAACTGGACTAGACTGTGCCCCATGCGCATTGTGCCCCCTATTTTGATATCTCAACATTTTACTAGGGTAACCCCTGTTGCACTTTTAACAAAAAATGAATTCTGTACTAATCTTAACCCTAACCCTAACCCTAACTCTAATTCTAGGCGGAATTAATTATTAGTACATTAGGGAGCACAAAATGCACAGGGCACCATTTAGATTTTTCCATAATGATAATAATAATAATAACATTATTATTTCAAATTCCTATGATTAGCAAATTCCGGAATAGAAATCTAGAAAAAAAAAAATACCAATACATGATTGGCTAAAAATTATTTCTAATCTAATCAATCACAGATTGGCATTTTTTTCTAGAATTCTGATTTGTGTGATGTATTTCTTATATAATAATTCACGCATAAACTTTAGTCATTGCAAAAAGTAGCTTTTTTGTTTACAATCAATATCTTTAATATGATAAATATTTCGGATCTGTCCAGTTAAAAATTAACGGATAAAGATATCCGGATCAATAGATTACGATCGAAACGCATCTTCTATTACAAATAGAATGTTTTATTTATTATAATAATAATTCATGCATAAGCTTTTGTCGTTGCAAAAGTTTTTTTTTTTTTACGATCAATATCTTTAATATGATAAATATTACGGATCTAACCGATTAACATTAACGGATAAATATATCCGGGAAAACAGAGTACAATCGAAATGAATCTGTCCAAATTGTATTACCGACTTTACTACAATAATCTATATAATGACCAGAGTTAAACCATATTATAATAACAATAAATACTCTAAAATTCTTCCTGTAATATCGTATAAACTTATCATCATGCTTCAATCACAAATTTTTTCTTGTTTTAAATATGGTAAAAAATGATAAAGAAAATGTATACTTTATCTCATATTTAGATAAAGAATTGACACAATTAGTTGAACCGACAAATCCAATGAAAATGTTTTTAATGGTCTTATCTGATGTAGTGAATATTATTGAAGTAATAAGAGTGCTGAATAATTCAGCAGAATACAATGAGCATATTAGTAATGCGATAGTTAATAGAATCAGTGAAGTTATACAAAATATCCATTCATTAACAGAGTGTGGCGATAAATATAATCAATTTCTTAGTTATCAAAGTTTTGAAACCATAAGGATATTTATGGATTTCATTAAGGAAGAGATGAAATCATTAAAAGTGTCATTAAAAGTACCATTAATGTATATTCAAATAAACTTTATAATATTTATGGCAGAGTTTGAAAGCTTTGCAAATTTTACTATTAACAATATGAAGACACTTTCAGAGAAAAAAGATAACAAGAAAACTAAAAATAATGGATATTTTAAAGACATTAATGAGGTAACTCTTTTTTTATTTTCAAACACAGTAATAGATAACATAAAATTCATGCTAACACTAATTAATATCGACAGTGTCTTAGTATAGCTACTGGAATTGTTTATCCAATCGAAAGAGATGAGGCTAATCAATTATTTGGTGTCATTTTAGTAATGGCAATGCTTATAGAGGTACAGTATGAAACCTTTGAATGGTATGCAAATTTAATAAATCATAAAGATTTTAATAAACCAAATGGTCTTGGGTTATGTTATGAAGACAATATTAAAACTGCAAGTGAAAATGTATTTAGATGGTATTTAAATTCCGCAGAAAGAGGAAGTAAAATTGCAAAATATAATCTTGGATTATGTTGTAAATATTGGACTGGAACAATAAAGGATAAAGAGAAGGCATTTAATTATTTTTTAAAATCCGCAAAAAATTATGATGTTGATAGTCAATATATTGTTGGTTTATGCTATAAGAATGGTATTGGAACCGAAAAAGATGAAAAAAAAGCATTTGAATGGTGGAAACTCTAATGCACAATATACTCTTGGATATTGTTATCAATATGGCATTGAAGTGGCTAAAAATGAAAAGAAAGCATTTAAATGGTATTTAAAATCTGCAAAAAGGGGAAATTCTAATGGGAGATATAGTCTTAGTAAATGTTATCTGTTTGGCATTGGAGTAGCTAAAAATGTAAGAAAACCATTTAAATGGGAGTTAAAAGCTGCAGGAATGAATGATATTTGTGGGCAAAATAGTGTTGGATGGTGTTATGAATATGGTATTGGAATAGATAAAAATGCGAAAGAGGCATTTAAATGGTATCTGAAATCAGCAGAAGGTGGAGATATAAAAGCACAACGTAATCTTGGATGGTGCTACAGAAATGGTACAGGTACATCTCAAGATTTAAAGAAAGCAATTGAGTGGTTGCAAAAAGCAAACATTAATAATATATATGCAACTGAACATTCAGATATTCCATATTTTTTAGAAAATTCATTAGTCAAAAAAAAATATTTATGGATCCCATATAATGAACTAAAAAATTGTCAAATAATTAGAAAAGGAGGATTTTCTACTGTATATCTCGCTGATTGGTATGGACAAAATCGGGTAGCTAAAGTTGCACTTAAACTAGTTCAAGATTTGAAAAATTTTTTAAAAGAAGTAAATATTTAATATCATGATTGGTGTGGAATTTTCTGCTAATTATTAGTGATTACTTATTTCTTTTTCTTTTTATATTTATAGTTAAAGGTGTATTATGAAATTGGAAGGGAAAACCCTACATTTTCACAATGTTTTGGAATATCAAGAGATGAGCCCACTGGCGATTATATTTTAGTTATACGTTATGCACAGAAGGGTCCTTGCGAGAGAATCTTGATTCAATTGCACAAAAATTGAATTGGAGAGAAAAATTAAACTTGTTGTCAGATATTGCTTTTGATATTAAAACAATTCATTCTCATAATATTATTCATCTGGATTTGCATAGCGGAAATATATTGCAAAAGAATTTACATAGTGCATATATTGGTGATTTTGGAATCTCAGTATCAGTTGATGAAGCACTAAATATGAAGTCTGAAAACATTTATGGTTTTTTGCCTTATTTAGCTCCAGAAATTTTAACTAAACGGATTTATGAAAAAGCATCAGATATTTATTCATTTGGAATGATAATGTGGGAAATCTCTTCAGGACGGTCAGTGTTTTTTAACAGAGCACATGATTCAAACCTTTTAATTGCACTTATGGATGGAGAACGGCCACAAATTTTAGACGGTACAGCACAGGATTACAAGGAATTTATGGAAAGATGTTGGAGTAGTGATCCTAAAGATCGACCATCTGCAGAAGAAATTCTTAAAGTTATAGAAAGTTGGAAAAGTAATGAAGAGATATTAAAAAAATTTGACGAATCGGATATAAACATGAAGACTATTATTAACAAATATGCAAATGACAAGAGCAAATTGATTAGTACTGTAACGAATAATTTTTCCTGCGTCTCCCTATTTGCGCATTTGTATAATTCTTTAAGTTGTCACCTTTACAACTTTATAGCTATACCAGAAAACTTTTTGTCAACTATCTAATAGAACTCAATAAAAATTAAGTCTATAAACAATTAAAATTTATTTAAAAAATTTTATCAAATAATATTAAGTAGTTATCAACCTTCTATAATTGTACCGTCATAGTCATGTTAATCCTACCTTAATAGTATTAGGCATTGTTATGCATTCTCAGTGGCTTTACCATGTCATGTGAATTTCCCCGCGTATACGCGTTTGAATAAACTTGATAGAAGTGGAGAAGCATGTGTAAATCAAAATTAGTAGTATAGACATTATGATCTTAGTGTAGGCATCATAAGAAATGAGAATGTATATAAGGGTTGGTCTCACCCTTTGTCCATAATCTAATGTATGCTCTCCAAACATCCTTAAATAAAGAAAACATAAATATACATTCTTTTTATAATGTCACGGGGTAAACGTGACATTTCAAATATCGGTTGAGTACGCTGCGCCGCATATCATATGACATCCGATCATGCCATATCCACCGATTTGGTTTCACCCCAAAATTAGCCAATCATGATCGAGAATTATTTGCTATTAAAATTTATTACAAAGTGAGTTTTGACAACAACGGTCTTTTAAACTTACTTATAATTCATAATTAAGTGTGTAGAATATTGTAATATCTACATGTTTAATTATTAGCTGAAAGTAAGTTAAAAAGGTAGTTTTTCTGAAAAGTTCTTCCGAATTTACCCTTACCCATTATACAACCGATCAAACAATGACAAACCGATCCTTTTCTACCCGAAAATACCAAAACGCTTCAACAACTAGTAATAGTGCTTCCTTTTACAGCTTGGCGTAGCTGTTCTTTGAATATTTATTGCTTATTTATCTCATATAGAGGCAAAAAACTATTTTATTTGAAAGTTTCGTTTGTTATTCTTCACGTCACTTAATAGCAGAAGTTTGTGTAATGGTTTATCGAAAAAAGACCCCTAAAAATCAAATCGGTGGATATGCATAATTGACAATGTATGATTGACAATGCATATAATTAATCGTGCATAATCGATCATGCACGCTCTCATTGAACGGGGCTCGGCTTACGGCGGAATGATTTAGCAATCATACAATCTATCTATACGCATGATAGCGTCGTAGATAAGAATATCGTATGATTTTAGTATCGTAGTTCCATAATATTCTATAATGTTAGATTAGTGATTCCCGTAATATTTGTAAAGTATAAAAGAAGGTTGTTTTAGTTCTTCTTCTAGGAGGAATCTTCGGATTATCTTATATCTGAAGTCAGATTACCCTCGTACCCCTATTTTTATCCCAAATCGGGTTAAATCACCAAGTCACGCCTCTGGCGAGCTGCCTTTTTGATCGTTATCTGCATCAGTTAAAGAAGGAAGAAGGAACGGAACGTTCGATTCTCCCCGTAACAATAATAAATGCTTAACAAACATAAATAACCGCGTCCCATAAACTACTGCCAAATTAATGTGACCTTCTAACGTCAACCATCGGAATTAAACTCGGCATGACAGTACCATACGATGGTGACAGTACTAAATCATATCAAACCATCATTTTCGAAAAAGGAATTGAGGCCAGTAAATTTGTCATTATACCACATTTTGATTTTTATGACAAATCAGAAAATTGGTTTTTTTTTAAAAAAAAAATTAGTTTTTATTATTAATTAAATGATGAAATAAGACTGGGCAAACGTTTGTGAATTTGATACATACTTGAAAGTTATATAACGTGATGAAATTGCATGAAATCTGTTTTCTGATACATAAATTTACAAATATTGTAAGATTGTAACAAACAAAGCTTCAATATAGTATTTATAAAAATTTACAGAATTTTGATCATATGGAGTGCTCCGTATTAAAAGGGCCCATTTTTACATTTATCTCATTTTGAGATAATCGAGCTTAACCACTTGTTTTGATTTTCGGACTGATCCGGGATTAATTAAATTTCACTATTTTGATTGGTTAAAGACGGCATGTGACTATCGGATAATCTCGTGACGTGTTGGCTCTACGCAGCCTCATGTAATTTTTCTTTTTACATTATCTTGATTTTTTATTATGCAAATCGACTTTCATTAATAATTGAAAAATATCAGTCATGTCAAAATTTACATGAATTTGATAAAAACTCATTTTTCAAAAAATTGTAAAAATGGGCCCTTTTAATACGGAGCACTCCATATGTATAGTTAATATAGACTTGAAAGTTTAGTTTTTATAAATAACACTTTTTTTAATAAATAGTATTAGCAATGCACTTGTTCATATTAGGGTAAAGTTAGATTATAAAAAATAATAAAAAATTTTTTTATAAACTGTACATATAATAATTATTACTCCATGTCATCCTACTTTACACGGTGTACTCTTTATGCACATCTGTTCCAATTTGTATTTTCGTCTCAAACATGCATGTGTGGCATTAGAGCCAATGGAGCTTGATAGTTATATGAATAGAGCCAAAAAGCTAGTATCCATTTACTTTATTCAGAGCTCTATTGGCTTTGTTCACATCTTTATTGGGCTATATTGAGCTCTATTGCTAACCCTGTATATATGCTACTTTACTATGTACTGTACGTATTCATGATCATTAGTTCTAATCGAAGTTATAGCAGATCAGGTGAGCAAATCCATAGTATAGGCCAAATTTAAGATCTATACTATACCGACCAGCTATAATTCCTAACCCTAACCCTAATATATATTACGCCGGATCAGTAGTATAAATCTTAAATTCGAGCCTTCACATATACCATACTGATCTGCGAAATACCTGTTCTAATCTCGGAGTTAAAATATATGTCAAGATGCTCCGCGGTACCCATGTGACAAGTGATCGGATACGCACGTGTTGATCGAATGTATTGATCGATTACATGAGCGATGAGTATATGTATTAGTAATTAATGTGACAGATTAAAATGAAATCGGATTAAAATGAAATTTTTCTATTTTTTAAGCAAAATTTTAAAATTTTTTAGGGGACGGGTTTTTTTAGCATTAGGGTTAGGGTTTAGGGTTAGGGTTATTAATAAACGAGTATATGTGGGTTTTATAAGCTTTAAAAGTGAGCAAGAGAGGTCCCCAGTTTCATTTTAATCTGATTTCATTTTAATCTGCGACAATTAATAAATAAGACATCGATCCTAAGGGGAAGTGCCTAGCTTCTAGCTTTTAGCTTCCCTTCTGGTAATAAATAACGTACTTGTGTGCTCGTATATCTCTTGTGAATAAACTGTTATCTGCGTGAAGTATCTATCGGTGGTAGTACCTGTACGATACGTCAGTCATCGTACTGCCAAGCGAGTGAAGTTTAGTAGCAAAACCACACGAAGACACGGTAGTCTGAGTGACTACATGACAATATATTACAATTTATTTTTTCTAAAAGTTGTTTTTTACATTTGATATTACTGTTTATGTTGAATATTTACTAATGATTAATGATTTTTAATTTTCTTAATATTTTTATATTTACATTTAAAGGTATATTATGATATTGAAAGTGAAAATCCCTATATTTTTCACAATATTATGGAGTATCAAAAAATGATCACATCTGTGATTATATTTTATTTATGTGTTATGCGCCAATAGGGTCCTTGCACAAAAATTGAATCGGAAAAAAAAATTAAACTTATTGTCAGATATTGCTTTTGATATACAAAGAATTTATTCTCATAATATTATACATCAGGATTTACATAGTGGAAATATATTGTAAGAAAATTTACATAGTGTTATATCGGTGATTTTGGAATTTCAAAATCAGTTGACAAGGCATTAAACATGAAATCTGAAAATGTTTAACTAGGGCTCTCTTATAAAAAAGCACCAATTATTTTTCATTTGAAATTATAATGTGAAAAATCTCTTCAGGACAGTCAGCATTTTTTTTAACAGAGCACTCTATTCAAAACTTTTGTTTGAACTTATAGATGGAAAATAACCACAAATTTTAAATGGTACAGCAAAATGTTACAAGGAGCTTATGGAAAGATGTTGGAATAGTGATTCTAAAGGACGACCAACTGCAGAAGAAATTCTTAAAATTATAGAAAGTTGGAAAAGTAATAAAAGAATTAAAAAAAATTTAATGAATCAGATACAAGAATATGCACTATTAAAAACTTATCCTGAAGCAAATGGCAAGAGCAAGTTGATATTATATCGGCACAATAGCTTTTAAATTATTGATATCATATTAGCACAATAGTTTTGAAATAGTTGATACTGATTAACAAAGCTGTTTAACATTCCCGCATTTGTGATCTTTATGACAGAAAAGCATAATCGGAAATTAGCTTTTTTTTTTTTTATTGGCGAAAATAATAAAGACAGATAAGGATTGCTATTGCTAAATAAAATATTATACTATTCATGTACATGAGATTAAAAATGAATATATTGTTGTTATTTAATAGATACATACATTTTTGTAAATATTTGTTTGAGAATTGAATAATACATGTATTATTTTTTAAATGAATATGAGAAAATTAATGCAATTCAAGTTTACAACATTTAATATTTTATCATCACTAATTTAAAATTTAATAATCAACATTAATATTCCTAATATTTTTTTCTAAAATGATATCATTTGCAATAATTTCCGAGAAACAAGAAGCAGTAATAATCCAAATTAAAGCATCAACTACTGAATAATAAGATAATGATGAAGTAAAATTATTTGTCAATGCGAAACCTAAATAAATACCAAAAAATAAAATCCTAAAGCTTCTTCCTACTACATTAAATTTGATAATTTGAGAAGATAAACAACAAAGTTTATTATAAAGAACTAAACCTACTTCAAATGATAAATTAATAATTCCTGTAACAAAAAGTATTAAAAAAATTCCATCACGAGATGATGGACGAAATGATCCAAACACTATAATTTGTATAGTATAAAAAATGATAAATAATAATAATAATATATTTTTAAAAATTATTACTAAATTTTTTAAAGTTACATCATTAAATAATAGGAATTTTGGAAAAGTAACAATAGATACATTTAATGAAATCATTGTTACTATCCATAATGATACAATAATTATAGAAAGAGGATTAGTTTCTAAAGTATTCATATCAGTCATTGTATTTAATGTTATTGAGGTGATAAAATAACATATAAAAGCTGATGTAGATAAACCACCTCTTTTTACAGAAATACGAACTGATTTATTAATTATTAAAACTAAATCAATCAATAAATAAATAATTGATATAATGAAAGCGAATAAAATCATGACAGCTTCAAAATATGAATTAATGAATAGTGAAGATTTTAACATTATATAAATGCATATGCTTACATAAAATAGCATAGATATAATTTTTAAAATATTTATAACTTTTTGAATGTTTATATGCGTTGTTGTAATAGTGGTCGAATTAGTAACAGCTTGGGCTTGGTCAAGTTGATGAGTAGTAATCATAAATGATGATGATGATGGTGTTAACTGTGAGTTTGCTATTACTTGACCGGCCATTATTACGAAATTTCAATGAGTGAATGGACAAGGATCGAATGAATTAAAGAATGAATTAAAATATAACATTCATGTAATAGCAGTGTATAAATGAATTTTCAATACAAAGTTATTCACAGAGATGAAATACAAAAGTAGGCATATTAAGCATATTACTGTATTACAACGATAAACGTGACCAAATTAAAAGCAGCTAAATTATAAAAATTTAGCCTGCATGTTACGTAAACAAATTCAATTTGATAATCATGTTGTACAACGAATCTTGCACTAATCAAATAGCTGATACCTTATTCCGAATATGTAATTATTATTTTGTTGTTAAAATTTGTAGCGATCTCCCGAAAGTTATTTCCCCGACATGCAACTTATCCAACATCATACAGGGTGACAATCTGCTAAAAAATGTATAGCCGCAACTAATCAAATGCTAACACCAACCCTATGTGATGTTGGGTAAGTGTCCTTTCGGAGAAATAACTTTCGGGGAATTGAGCGACAACCTTAAAAAAGTTGCTATATAGCTCATTATTAAATGAACATTTATCTGTCGATTAATTGAAATTAAGTTGTCTAGTACTTAACATAAATGTCTAGAGTGAAGTAGAGGCTACATAATAAATAATAATAATTAAAAACAACCTGCTAGTTAAAACTAGGCGACAAAGACTTTACAAAAACTTTGATTTTTCTGTTAACTTTCTTGTAAGAAACCTATTTTATATTATAAACATATTAGAAACATATTAGAAATAATTATTCATCACCCGAGTGAATCTCCTTACCTTTTTTTTTTTAAAAAAAACAACTTAACCTTAGATATTAGCAATTTAGGGGTAGAATATATTGGATCAAGGAGGTGTTAAATTTTACGTTATTATTATTATTATTAGATTAATACCATATTATTTTATATATAAAATTATATATATGGTATTTATATAATAAACATATTATTAGTAACAGAGTTATAAGAAAGTTAGAGGAAAATAAATATAATTATTATATGTTTAATATATCAGATATAATTTTGTAATTTATTTTATTTTTTAATAACTAATTTGCAATTTTATTGGCTAATTTGAATGAAAATTGGTACATATTTAATATCCAATGAATATTCAGTGAATTTTCGAATATTCATTCAAAATTTTTGAATGAATATTCGAATATTAAAAAAGATTAAACTTAAACACGGTCACTTGAAGTTTTACTGCGGCAATTCGGATTATCGAAATTAGAATTATCGTAAGTGTTAGTCAATCAGTGCGTATCACAATTATCACGCAATACTTGTAGCTTGTAATGCAATCAAACATTGACAAATCATTATTAATTATTTACAAAGGTAATGAACGGCTGTAGATTTAAGATCATTTAAGTCCGCAAATCAAATGCACTAGAAATGTTTCGCTTAACCGCCATACGCCCCCGTGAATTATTTATCCTGCAAAGATTTTAGAGCCAAATTTTTGATTTATACCCCAGGAATATAATAATAAAACATCTTACTATATGCCTATTCATGGGGTGGCAAACTTTAATTTTGTTTTTAACGTATCAATTAACAAATTTATTTTCGACTAGCTAAAACGTAAATAATTTAGTATAGGGAAAATATTTTAGTATGACAAAAAAATTTAGCATGAAGGAAATATTTTATGAAACTGGATATCCTGATAGATATCAGTATATTTTATAAATCTGAATTTATATATTGTATTTTACCTCGCCCATAAATCTGTCTTTACTTATTTCTATCTTTAATTTTTAGTTTCTATATTTCTCTAATTTCATTCATCAAATTAAATAAAAAAAAAAACCAAAAAAAATAAATTAACTTATATATCTCTGGCTTTTCGGCCAATTAATCGCAAAAAATCACGTGAACACTATTTTTGGTGATCACGTGATCACGTCGGATGGGTTGGCTACTTTCGTGTAACCCGGAACTACGAACTAAAAAGGCGGATGGATCACACTTAAGAATCTTAAAAAAAAGTAATAATATTGACATTTTAGATCAAAATATCTCCATGACCAAGGACCCCAAAGAACTCTGATACAACTCAGATGTTTCTAAAAAGGGGGATCCGTTAAGCCAGGTGCCATCACATGTCTGGCAGCCAATCAAATTGTAAATTTTGATTGTCACAGATCAGCCCGATGAGACAAAAACAAAGAAAAAAGTGAAAAACACCCAAAATACAAGAAACGAGTGTCTAAACAGGACCCCGAAGAACTCTGATACAACTCAGATGATTCTATAAAAGGAAATTTTGCATAGAAATTCATCAAACATTGCATTTTTATATAGTAAATTTTCAAAGTTTGCTCTAAAATTATACAAACTTATATCTGAGTTGTATCAGAGTTCTTCGGGGTCCTGTCTAAACCTGTCTCAGAGCATTAATAAAAAATGTCAAAAAGGCAATTTTACTTATAAAAACATTATAAACCTAACTTCTAACTAACCCTTACTCTAATTTTAATTAAATAATAAAAAATATATAAAGGCACCTGGCTTTAACAGTCCCCTAAAAAAGAAAATTTTGCATAGAAATTCATCAAATGTTGCATTTTTATATAGTAAATTTTCAAATTTTGCTCTATTTTATACATTTATTTGGGCTAAAAAATTGCTAAAATTATGCAAACTCAGATCTGAGTTGTATCAGAGTTCTTTAGGATCCTCACAACCTCCTGAACAAACTCAATAAAATTTTTTTTATAAAAAAAATTTATCGAGTGTGGTCAGGTGATCATGGAGATATTTTCACTCAAAGCTGTATACAAAATACATCCCTATTACGATATTTAATTTATAAATATTTAATCATATTTTTAATAAATAAAAAAAAAAGCATAATGTGAATGAAATGTAACAAACAAACCCATATACTATTATTTATTTATTAAAAACAAACCACTAAAGCAAAGCATAGCTACAAAAATCATACTATAGTAAAATTAAAAACTACATGTACAAGACAAATAAATACCTAATTCGCTAATCACTAATTTAGCAATTAATAGTAACTATCTAAACTATATTGATAATAATGACAACTCTAATAAAATCATATCTAGAAAAAGTGTTAGTGATACAAAAAGAAAAAAAACCAACAAAAGTAAACCTATATTACCAAACAAATAATGACAACAACTAGAAGTGCATCTAGCATATTACAACTCTTTTTAATGATCCCTCATACCAAAATTTTTCAAGAAAATTGATCTATGAAAACTCTATAGTTAGTATATCTAAACATAACAAAACTTCACCAAAGCTGCTGTCGAGTACAAAGTCCATTCACTAGATGTTCTATGCATGAAATAGAAATGAAAAAGACTTGCAGACTTTTAAGCAAGGCACCTTTGTGGGCTTTGGTACTATTGAACAAAGAAGTAGTAGAGATACTTTGGAGCTTTGTCAAGTCCTATGGATATAAAAATAGAAGTAGAAACCTAGTTAAATATACTATTCTATATAGTGTAACTCTTACAAACTCCTTTATTTTAGTACTTGTTATGGCATTCTTTTGGACTTTTCAAAATTTCAAAAAGTAGGCGATTCAGTTTACCTTCTCCAAAAGATCAGCAGTGTTTACTCCTTCCAAATTGGGAATGCGCCTACCAAATCAGAATCAAGTCACGAGTGAAATCAGACTCTTTGAGATAAACAATGAATAATACGTGAAATGTTTTGGAGTAAAATATGAAATAAAAATTCTTTCTAGAATGTTCTTTTAGGCATGTTTTCTTTTTCTTTTATTTCTTATATATTGGCAAATTTTATATATAGATATATATCCATTACTAACCAGTAGATATATATCAATACCAAATACTCTGCCGATTTCTATCGATAGTGATAGTAATCGATATATATCTGATTATCAGATATATATCGATTACTATCACTATCGATAGAAATTGGCAGGGGTATTTAGTATCGATATATATCTTACCCAGTTAGTAATCGATATAAATCTATATATAAAATTTGCTGATGATATAGATACTAATCGATATATATCTGATATGATATTAATTAATAATTACTTTAAACGTTTTACAGGTTTTTGCAAGTTTTTGCAAGTTTTCGCAATTTAATATAAAATTTTATTTTTTTATTTATTATTATTATATAATATTTTAAATTTTTATACAATATTTGCAAGTTTTCACAATTTAATATAAAATTTTATTTTTTTTATTTATTATTAATATATTATATTTTAAATCTTACATATTTTATTATCCCTTAAACTGTAATCCAGGCAAATTTGCCTGGATTTTTTTAGAAATAGTACAATTTTTTAAATAAAATAAAAATTTATTAAGTATATTGGGTATACTTTATTTATAGAATATTTTCTTTAATATATATTTTACAAACTTTATTATGAAAATTTTTTAAAATTATTAATAAACTTTAAAGCAATAAAAGTTTAAAGTTTTTATTTTAAAATTTTTACTATAAAATTTTTCTTTAGGTTTTCTTAAATTTTATATGTTCCCATCTATAAAAAAAATTTTTAGTTCTAATACAAGTCCTAATTTTTACAAGTAAATCACAAAAGTTGAAATAATAAAAGTTGTAATCCTTTTTATAAACTATATCATTCTATTAAATCAGGAAGCTAGAGCTAATATTTATAGAGTTCGGCAAGAAAAAGTAAATAATTTTTTTAAATAAAAAATTTTTTAAATTTGTCTATTTTTAGCTTACTAGCAACTTAAACTTTTTTTCTTATAATATAAAATTAAATACTACTATAATATAATCCTTATTTTCAAATTTTATCAAAAAAAAATTTAATTAAATATCTTAAGCTTTAAAAAATATAGATCATAAGCATATTTATAGCAAATTTCTAGCCAAATTTGCCTGGATTTGCTTATAGTTTAAGGGATATATTATTATAAAAAATGACAAAAAAAATAAACCCCAAAAAAAACGAACCCAAAAAAAAATAAAAGAATAAAAACAAAAAAAATAAACTATTATATTCCTTATATTCACTAATATTCACTTATATTCGCTTATATTTGCTTATATTCCTCATATTTGCTATTTTTTGCAAAGTGCCAGAAAAGTTAAAATAGTGTTACAGTAGGGAGGCCTTCTTTAACTCCTTACTATAACAACGACACGGCTACAGGGATCCTTTATTGGTTTATAGCGGTGTCCAAGAGGTAGGTATAATTCCTTAGTCTGTAAGAAATTATACCCTTCTCTAAGAGCAGTTCGGTAGAGTATTCAATGAGGAATTATCAATTTTACTATTACTTGATAATAAACTTGGTGTTATTCAGATAAATAGTTTCTTTATTAATAATCTAAGATAGGGCTATCCTTAGGTTACTGTTCCTAAGAAATCCAGTACAAGATGTATAATAATTAGAAGAAGAAGTGGGGTGTCTTCGTCTAGTTTGACTAAGGGAAATTCTGTGTCTTTAAATACATTTTAGAATAAGTGTTATAAGCGTTAATTTACAATGATAAACACTATAATCTACAAGAGCAACATAAGCGTTATAAATAGTATAAGCGTTATAAGCAGTATAAGCGCTATAAGCGTCATAAGCGTTATAAGCAGTATAAGCGCTATAAGCGTTATAAGCGTGATAATCGTTATAAGCATTATAATCATTATAAGTGTTATAAGCGATATAAGTGTTATAAGCGGAATTAACTATTCTAACTTCTCAAGATAATAATATAATACAATATAATAATAAAATATAATAATAAAAATGAAATAATTAATAATAAGATAATATAATAAACTATCGTTCTATAACATTTTTGTCCCCCTTAAGAAAATTTACTCCGTAAATTCCTTCTCTAATTCTTCCAATAGAGTGGTATAAACTTCATCTTTCAGTTTAGTCACTTGGGTCATGGAAAGGTAATTGGTTTGGTACATTAAGTCCTTGGGACAAATTGTGAAGATTTTTCTAATTCTCTGGGCTCCTTTCCAGATGTCTTAAGTTTTCCGGTCTCCTTTTACCTTTCAAATTTGTTCTCTAATTTGGTCTCTATGTTCGGTCTGTTTCTCTATTATTGTTCCTAAATAATAATGGGCTTCAATAGCCTGTCTTTGTCCTCGGCGAGATTGTTTAAACTTAGGTAGGTCTTGCAGGATTTTATCAACCTGTGCGGTCCATGTTTCTCGAAGGAAAGGATTTGTTCGAGTAGTCTTTTGAGGGTTAAAAGTCTGGGTCAAGTCTTTTAGCAATGGAGTTATCACTTTAGGTTTCTCAATCGGTTTTTCAGATAAGAGGGCTTCTATGTCTTCATCAAATGGTCACAGTAATTCATTAAGTTCGACAAGGGGTTCTGTTTCTTCCTTTGGGGTAACATCAATTACTTGTTCTGGATTTTGGTCATCCCATAGGATTACATTTTGACTAAAAATTCCTAAATTGTATTGGGCAGCAGGGTCTTGTCTCCAAATAGAAAGAAAGTTTCGAAGAGCGAGTATAGTATTGGGTTGTAGAGTGGTAGATTCCATTTTAGGGGTTTTAATAATATTTTAGAGAAATTTCAATCGGAGTGTAGGATTATATAAATGTTAGTGTAATACAAAGATTTTCATGGGACTGTGTACAAAGTTTTACACAAATGTCACTCCCTTTCACAATAAATTTCTTCCAGAAATTTCTAATTTTCAATTACAATTATAGATTCCCATGTCTGTTTCTCATAATATTTAGCAAGTCTATCACTATTATAATATTTCTGTAAGGTTTTTCCTTTCATATCACGAAGTTTATAAGCACCATTGTTTAATTTCGCTTGAATTATAAAGGGTCCAATTCTTTTATCCTCAAATTTAGCAGAGCGAGACATTTCTATTTCTTTTCGTTGTATCCATACTTTTTCTCCAATTTCAAAGGTTTCTTCTTTCACCTTTTTATCGAAGTACTTTTTCTGTTTTTCTTGTGATTTTCTAGTATTTTCTCGGGCTTCTTCTTGTATGGTTGGTAATTTGTCTATTAATTCGTAAGCTCGTTGTAATATACTGTCTTGTATATTAATTTCTGTATCCTTAATTACTTTAGGATATACAGGAATAAGTGCTTCTATGGGTAGCGTGGCTTGTCTACCATAAACTAACTGGAATGGAGTGTATCCAGTAGTAGCATGTCTCTTTGTTCGATAAGCTAAGAGAACAGCAGGTATGTGTAAATCCCAATCATCTGTTTCTTTTACTTTTGCGAGAGATTCACATAATGTTCGATTAAGTCTTTCAACCATTCCATTTGTCTGTGGGTGGTATGGTGAAGAGAATTTATGTTTGATGAGAAACTTTTCACATAGAATCCGTATAGTTTCGCTAATAAAGTTTCTTCCTTGGTCAGAAAGTATAATCTTTGGGGTTCCGTGTCTACAGATAATTTCTTCAAAAATAAATTGTGCGAGAGTATTGGCTCCAGCATCAGGGACAGCTTTGGCTTCTGGCCATCTTGTTAGATAGTCGGTAGCAACAATGATGTAACGATTGGTTTGAGCAGTTATAGGTAAGGGTCCGACAAGGTCAATTCCAATCCTTTCAAAAGCACGTCCTATTTGGATAGGATGGAGAGGTTCTTTTCTGCATCCTTTAAGTCTCTTTTGGCATGTTTCACAAGTCTTTACATATTCTTGGACGTCTCGATACATTTGATCCCAATAATATCGTTCAGCTATTTTATAGTACATAGCATCGGTTCCCAAATGTCCAGCAGTAGGGTGTTTATGCATCATGTATAGGATCGGTTCTACTTCTGTCCATTTAATAACTCGAAAGGGGTGTTCTGGATCTTTTCGGTTCTTCTTATATAAGAGGTTATGTCTAATTTCAAAATATCTAGCCTGGTTAATTAGTTGTTTCTTTTCATAGTCTGTAAATTCGTCTGGTAACTTGTCTGATTCTAGGTAATCATAAAGTTGGCTATATCGGTTTAAATTCATGATTTAGATGATTTAAGTGTCTGGGTCGGTAGGCGTGATAGAGCATCAACATTAGAGTGGATTCTTCCAGGTTTGTGAAAAATTTCAAAGTTATAAGGTTGGAGTTTAAGAATCCATCTTCCAATTCTTCCTTTAGGTTCAGCAGTACGTAGCCATTTCAATGCTGAATGGTCTGTAACTAAGATGAACTTGGTAGCGCCTAGGTATTTATGAAAGTGTTCGATTGCCCATACTACAGCAGCACATTCTAGTTCGGTTGCGCCGTAGTTTACTTCTTCTTTTCGTAGACTTTTGCTTGCATAGGCAATGGGGTGTTCTTTATGATTTTGGTCCAATTGACTGAGAGTAGCACCAAATCCATAGTAAGAAGCATCGGTGGCCAAGATAAAGGTCTTTCTGAAATTAGGGTAGGCTAATATAGGGGCAGCAGTAAGTCGGTCTTTTAGTTCATTAAAAGCTTCCTGTTGAATATGGGTCCATCGATATGGTTCGTCTTTTTGTAACAATCGATTTAAGGGTTTAGCAATAGCAGAGAAATTTTGGATAAATTGTCTATAGTATCCAGCTAATCCCAAGAATGAGCGAAGTTGGGTTATATTCTGCGGTGGTTGGATCTTTTGTACGGCTTCAATTTTGGTAGGGTCAGGGGCTATTCCACTAGGTGCAATTATATGGCCTAAGAAGGGTAATCTTTGCATCCAAAAGTTACATTTCTCGATATTAAGTCGCAAACCAGCTTGTTTGATTCTGTGAAACACTTCATTCAAGTGCTTCAGGTGGTCATCGAATGTTCGAGAGTATACTATAGTATCATCCAAGTATACTACTACAAATTTCCAAGCAATCCCTTCATAAACTCGGTCCATTAGTCTTTGGAACGTAGCAGGGGCATTACAAAGTCCAAAAGGCATCACATTGAACTCGTACGTTCCATAGCGAGTTACAAAAGCAGTCTTTTCTTTATCACGAGGGTGCATAGCTACTTGCCAATATCCACTTGCAAGGTCCAAAGTGGAAAACCAATGCGATCCAGCAAGAGTATTTAACATTTCATCAATACGAGGTAGAGGGTATGCATCCTTTTTAGTAACATTGTTAAGTTTTCGGTAGTCTACACAGAAGCGTAGTTTGCCATTTTTCTTCTTGACTAGAACAACAGGGGAAGTCCAGGGACTATTCGAAGGTCGGATAAGTTTATGTTTCATCATTCATTGAATTTCCTCTTTAATAAATATCTGTTCACTTGGAGGTATAGAATAAGGTCTAGAGCGAATGGGTGGTACATCTTCTGTAAAAATACGATGAGAAACTAAGTCAGTCCTTCCTAATTCATCAATGTCTGTTGCGAAAATGTCTGCAAATTTCTCAAGTAAGTGTCTAAATTTAAGTCCTTGATCTGCAGCAAGAGGACCTGTGTTTAATGAAGTAGTTGGGGTCAACGTATATTCCTCATAGGGGATAAGGGTGTCTATACTATATACAGGGGTAGGTACTAAATTTATAGGGTGTTCAGGGGGTTTAAGGGGTCTGTTAATACAGTTGTCTGAGTCAACAGGTAGTTTGCCATCATGCCTAGGATTATCTAAAAATTTGTATTTGCGAACAGGGTAGCAAGGGTTTCAGTTCTTTGTTGTAGGTACTGGGTGTCTTGGTGAATAAGGCGAAGTAATTGTTGATTAAAGTTTTCAAGTTTTTGGACTTGTTGTTGAAGTTGTTCAATGGTCTGGTTCTGTTGGACAACTTGTTGTTGTAATGTTTCAAAAACTTCGATAGTGACAGTATTTTGATCACTTTGAATAGGTTCTATATATATAACTTCTGGTTCTGGTTCGAATATTGGTGGTGGTGGAGGTACACATTCTGTACAGTATCCATCATGTTCATCAAGTTCTTCCTGGTGCTTAACATGAAGACATTCCTTGCAGAGGTCAATAGGGGTGTCTGAGAAGTTTCTTCTAAGATTAGCGAGAGCAGTTTCTTTACAGAATTCAGGATGGCTAGTGTCGAAGGAAATTTCAAGGGTCTGTTGTAATTGAAATTCTTCATTCCCTTCTAATATACCATGTTCAGCACGAAGTACTAATTGCATTTCTTCCTGACTCCAAGGTTGGTTAATACGATCAGTCATTAAAGGTTCTAAGGCTTCAGTCAGGCTTTGGTCCAATTCTTGTAAGAAAATCTTTGCAAGTCGGAAGATACGGGTCTGGTTCATTTCATACTGAGATCCAGCACTCCTGTTGGACTCGGTATAATGTCTGATTCTGGTCCACAAATTATAATTTGCATTGTAGAGAACATCCTGTCCTGCTTTATAAGCATAGAGGTGTTCAAGGTCACAAAACCAAAGGGCTTGTTCTAGGCTTTCTAGATTATTCATCTTAGAGGTAGGTCTAGTTTCTCCACAGATTTTACATTGGACAAGGGTTCCACGTCCTTCTCCGTGGCTATAATAATATATACGTTGAGGGTCATCAAGAGGGAGTTCATAATAATAGTCAGAGACACATCCTCGGCAAACAAACTGATTGTTAAGAACTTGTAGGTCTTCTGGTCTATTTGGTTTCTTGCAGTGACAGCAGTGGTGAGTACGCCTTGTACTAAAGTTATACATTCGACGGGCTTCAATATCATCCGGATTACATCCACATTGGCAAATTCGGTTCTGTTCCTTAAGGGCTCCAAAAGAACAGTCAACGGCAATATGTCCAGTTGCTCTACAGGTATGACAAATATTTTCAGGGCAGTTTCGGTACAAATGGTCATTACCATTGCAGGTACGGCAAGAGGTCCGCTTTGGTACTTGTTGTGGGCAGTGGACAGCAATATGTCCATCCTGTCGACAGCGATTACAACGGTTGGTAGGGCAGTTGGCAAAGAGATGTTCAGGTGAGCCACAATTGCCACATACACGAGAGTTAGGAGGGGCACGCTTTCTATGTCTAGGCTGGTGGATAATCCATGGGTTGGTATCATCATCAGAGGTAGGGGTAATGTCTGGTTCATGGGTGGTGATAAAAGCATAAGCTTCTTGAGGGACTAAGTATTCCTGTTCATAAGTGTCTAATTCAGCAGGGTCGGTAACAGTAGGTTGTGAGGGTAATGGTTGGTTACTTTCATAGGAAGTAGGAACGGTATGTTTCTTGTTTTTCCACTTAAAAGAGTAGCATCCATTTTTCCAATTGTAACTGGCTTCAACTTTCTTTGACCAGTCATTTCCAAGCAATAATGAGTAAGAGGTGGCAGGGACTACTTCAACGGTAATAGGAATAATAGCACCATCTATTTCTATAGGTAAGTCTCGAATAATTCCCAAAGGACGAGAAGGGGTTCCAGTAGCAGGTATGATAAGGCTAAGAGAGGCTTGTTCTATTTTTAATCCTAGATCTTGGACTAATTGGTGTGCGATCATGCTGATAGAGGCTCCACTGTCAATAATAGCTTCTTGTGGTTTTTGATTGATTTTAACATTACATTTGACAGGTGTAGTATAAGCAGATGTCTGGATCAAATTAGCAGTTTTAGCTTCTTCGTACAAGTAAGAAGATAGTGCAGTACGAACAGAAGGGTTGTCTAGGAACGTTTCCCATTTTTGTGGACTAAGAGGTGAGTTGGTAGTGGTAGTGGTAGAAGGAGTTCCATCAAGATAGTTAACATTTCTGTAGTAGGGTGAGGGGGTTCGGTTGCTAGGTCTCCAAGAAGAAGATCGGTCTCGACTTCTAGATCGGTAGTCATCTCGATCATTACGATTATTTCTATTTCTAGAGCGGCTTCGGTCTCTATTGTAATAATCTCGGTCTCTATTATCTTGACTTCTAGATCTGTTTCTATAAGAGTCACGTCGATAGTTGTTATTATTGGACTGTCTGTTTCTTCCTCGTTCATTACTTTGATTCTTCTTTTTAAGACGACAATGTGCAATAAAGTGTCCGGTTCGACCACAATAATGGCAGGTAGGAGGTTGTTTAATCGGATTGGCTTGTTTAGGGGAATCAGCATAGTTTACCGAGAGGTTAGCAGGTGGTTGCTTCTGCGCGAGGTTAATACTAAGTTGAGCGATTTGTTCAGTTAGTTGTTTAATGGCTTGGTCTGTATCGGTATTAGGAGAAGCCATAAGTTTTCCAGTTTCCCATTTACGAGCAGTTTTCATAGCAGCATCAAGATCAGCAGGTTCAGAGGCTTGTACATTTATAGCAAACTCAGGACGAAGGCCTTGGATAAAGAGTTGGATTACAAAGGCATCAGGGAAGTCATCGTCAGGGTCAACACGTCGCTTCAGTTTTCTGAACCGGTTAATATAGTCATCAACTGAGTTGGCACCTTGTTTGACATCAAAAAGTTGCTTTTGCCACATAACTTTTTGTTTTGGGGTAACAAATCGGTCTAGAAACAGGTGTTTAAAACTAGTATCTTGGTTATCCTTATCACTAAAAACAGTGGGCTTAGTGGTAAGGGAGGAAAACCAGTCTAAGGCAATTCCTTTCAAGTAGACAGGGACAAGTTCTAATTTCCGGGCAGCATTCCATCGGTTAGCAACGGCAGCACGCTTGAATTCTGAATACCATTCGAGTGGGTCTTGGGTTCCATCTCCATTAAAGAAATTAACAGGAAGAAGATTCCTTTCAACTCCTCCATGGACAAACGCAGCAGCTAAGGTATTAATAGCAGTAGCAGCATCAGCAATCGCTCGTTCAGCCATAATGGGAGGTGAGTTGTCTACAGGTGAGGTTAGGGAAGGTTCTTGGTCTTCTTCACTAGTTTCTTCAGTAGTATCTGGTAAAAGTCTATCTAAATTAAAAGTAGAGGTAGTTTCAAAGAAATTTTCAAGGTCTATATCTTGTTGATTAGGTGCTAAAACTGTAGGACTTGCAGGTAGGCTAGTATGTTGGAACGAAGGGGTGTGAGAGCTAAGATCACTATTATGTTCACTATAAGGGAGTAGGTTAAAACCAAGAGGAGTAGAGGGGCGATCCTCAGGGGTAGTAAGAAGAGGTACAGTGTTAAAAGTAGGGCTAGATCCTTCGATAATAGAATATCCTAAGTCCGGATATCGAGGGTTATAGTTTTCAGTATCGGTGTCTAAGTATGGGTCAAAAGTAGTATAGTCCGCAAAATCAAGAGGAGGTAAAGTTGTTCGATGGGTAAAGCGTTGAAGAATAGCAAGAGCAATTTCTCTTGGGTTGTCAAGTTCTATTTGATATCGGCAGCTAAAAATAATATCTCGAATACAAGCACGGATAGTAGCAGGGTCTCTAGTAGCAGTCAGGCGAATAAAGTTTCCAGTAGTTTGAGAGGTATAGGAATCAGCGGAGTAGGTACCAGAATACCAATGCCAAAATCTTCCAAAAGGTGTTCGAGCAAAAACACGACCACTAGAGCGAGGGGGAGGATAACACTCTTGACAAGAAAGATCAGGAGCACGTAGTTGGAGAGAGTGAAATGGAAGAGCAGAGTTTTGATGATGTTCTACTAGGTGGTTTCTAATATATCAATTATATAATTCATTAATATCAGTAGTCATATGCCTTATGACTCCTGACTAAATCTCAAAATAATTAATTGTTAGTAATATCTTGTTAGTAAGTTTAGTTAAATAGATAGAATCCTTGGGCAAAGAGTCTTCCAGGATGAACAGCAGCAGCAAATGTTATGAGAAATAAACAGCAATTAAAATAAATAGAGTCCTTGGGCAAAGAGTCTTTCAGGACGAATGGCAGCAGCAATAGGTTTTATAGAGTCTCTGGGCAAAGTGGCTTCCGGGACGAACAGCAGCAGCTAAAGTGTAGAGATTTTCAAATATCTTCAATAATATCCAAATGTTTTAAATGTTTTCCGCCAGAAGGCACCAAATGTTACAGTAGGGAGGCCTTCTTTAACTCCTTACTATAACAATGACACGGCTACAGGGTTCCTTTATCAGTTTATAGCAGTGTCCAAGAGGTAGGTATAATTCCTTAGTCTGTAAAAAATTATACTTTTCTCTAAGGGCAGTTCGGTAGAGTATTCAATGAGGAATTATCAATTTTACTATTACTTGATAATAAACTTGGTGTTCTTCAGATAAATAGTTTCTTTATTAATAATCTAAGATAGGGCTATCCTTAGGTTTCTGTTCCTAAGAAATCCCAGTACAAGATGTATAATAATTAGAAGGAGAAGTGGGGTGTCTTCGTCTAGTTTGACTAAGGGAAATTCTGTGTCTTTAAATACATTTTAGAATAAGTGTTATAAGCATTGATTTACAATGATAAACACTATAATCTACAAGAGCAACATAAGCGTTATAAACGGTATAAGCGTTATAAGCGGTATAAGCGCTATAAGCGTTATAAGCGTGATAATCGTTATAAGCGTTATAATCGTTATAAGCGTTATAAGCGATATAAGTGTTATAAGCGGTATTAACTATTCTAACTTCTCAAGATAATAATATAATAATAAAATATAATAATAAAAATGAAATAATAAAATAATAAGATAATATAATAAACTACCATTCTATAACAATAGGTATTCTTGTAAAGTGCCAGAAAAGTTAGATTGTTTTCTTGCAAAGTTTCAAAAGAAGTAAGGAATAAATAAAATAAATAAAATTAGAAAAATAAGTAAAAAAACAAACAAAAACAAAAAACAAAACTGAAAAAAATAATAAAAAAATACAAAAACGAAAAAAAATAAACTATTATATTTGCTCATATTCGCTCATATTCACTTATATTCAATTATATTTGCTCATTTTTGTGACTTCTTGCAAAGTGCCAGAGAAGTTAGAATTAGTATTCTTGTAAAGTGTGAAAAAGTCAAATCGTTTTCTTGCAAAGTTTTGAAAGAAGTAAGAGATAAATAAAATAAAATAAAATTAAAAAAATAAGTAAAAAAAAAAACAACAAAAAACAAAAATGTAAACAAACTAAATAAAAAAATAAACGAAGTCCCAAATTTCCATTTTCCTAAAGTAAAAGTTCATAATCTGCAATTTAGAAATCATTGAAGGTTTTTGCAAAGTGTTGGAATAAAATAAATTAATAAAAATAAAACAAAAAAACAAAAACAAAAAATATGAAACAAAAAAAATAAATAAAGCGAAACCTTGCAAAAACTTGTGAAAACTTGTGAAAACTTGTATTCTTGAATTTTGAAATTGCTATTAGTTGTGTGTTCTTGCAAAGTGTCGAAAGGCTGAGTTGGTTTGTGCAAAGTACCTAAAAGTCATTGGATTTCTTGCAAAGTGCTAGTGGTAAAGTGTAAAATAAATAAAAAAAATTAAAAAATAAAAAAAAAAATAAAAATAAAAAAAACAAAACAAACCTAAAAAAAATGAAACAAACCAAAAAAAACAAAAGAAGAATGAAAAAACAATGTAAAATTGATAGAAATCTAAATTATAAACAAAAAAAATAAACAAAGATCTAATCTGATCTTGTAGTACAATCATTGAAAATTATCGAAACATTTTGAAATATTAGTCAAATGCATCCTTAATATGATCCAGGCTATAGATCTACTGATCCAGCTTAATTTTCTAGTCCTAAAATATTTCAAAATATTAAGAATAAAAAAGAAAAAGAGAGAGAGGAGTAAAAGAAAAAGAGGGATAAAAGGGAAAGAGGGGTAAAAGGGATAAAGGGATAAAAATTGTGCAAGAAGGCTTTTTTTTTTTTTAAGTTTTTTTTGTACACTTTATAGAATATATATTTAATCTATAGTAGCTTACGAATCAAATGTGCTTAAGAAATTTTGAACTTAGTTTTTTTTTTTTTTACTTGGTGATTTTGGGTTGAAATTTTTGTAACAGGTATATAATCGTTAAAGATCTGTTAATCATTATATATCGTTTCAAATAATTACAATTATAATCAATTTATAGATATATAACAATTTAATATAAAAATGATATATATCAATTATAGATATATATTGATTTTTATTCAATTAATTGATATATAATGATATTTTATAATCAATATAAAACGATTAAGTATTATATATTAATTAATATCTATATATAAAATTTGCTGATATATATGTAAATATAATACTCAAGTGAGGCGATTCCTTGTACAGTATTATATAATTTTTATCATCGGACATAATCGTGAATAGTGCTATTGTAACTATTTACTTTTTGCTTTCTTCTTCCACTTTTATTTTGTATTACTTTGGTTTTTCATTTAGGTTTGTAACTTTTTCTCTTTTTTTACCTTCTTTTTTATTTTCTATATTTATTTTATTTTTCTGGTAGAATCCTGCTACTCATGAAGTTAGAGGAAAAGGATTAAAAAGTAGGTAGTTATGATAGGTAGCAAACTCAAATCAGTACAGTAATTTAGAAATTCTAAACTTAACAAAGTAAGGGTTTTATAATAAGAAAATGTTTGATATAGCAGAGCACTCTTAAAGATCTTTACGACACTTGGGTGGGTCACACTTTAGAATATTAGCCAACTTAAAGTTAGGTAATCATTTTGTACAGATATTATATAAATGATAAATAAAGTTGTGGTATAACAGGACCCCAAAGAACTCTGATACAACTCAGATCTGAGTTTGTATAAATTTAGCAGTATTTTAGCCAAATAGATGTATAAAATAGAGCAAAATTTGAAAATTTACTATATAAAAATGCAATGTTTGATGAATTTCTATACAAAATTTCCTTTTTTAGAATCATCTGAGTTGTATCAGAGTTCTTCGGGATCCTGGTATAACTGCTGAATATATAAAAAAAAATGATGCCAACAACTCTAATAACTCCAATAATGGTGACAACTCTATCAAAATTTTGAATGCTCCAACAAAAAAATATGCCTAAAAAATGAACAGCTACTTTAATCAAAAAAAAATATAAATGCAATAATGAAATCACACCCAAAAAAAAAATCACACCTAGAAGAAAAACAGCAACATACTTATACTACAGTATTGGAAGAAAAGCGACATTAGTAATATCAAAAAAAAATATAACAACTCACTCACACCTAAAAAAAGAATGGCAACTCCAACTGACTCCAATGACAAAATCACACCTAGAAGAAAAACAGTGACTTTAACACAAACTATATTGGAAGAAATATTAGTAATATTATATAAAAAAAACAAAATAACAACTTGTACAAGAAAATCATACCTAAAAAAAGAATGGTGACTCCAACTGACTCCAATGACAAAATCACATCTAGAAGAAATATGGCAACTTCTACACAAACCATATTAGAAGAGATGTTAGTAATATTATATAAAAAAACAATGTAATAACTTGTACACAAATCATACCTAAAAAAAAGAATGGTGACTTTAACTAACTCCACTTCAATGACAATATCAAAAAAAAACAATATAACAACTTATGCACTGACTCCAAAAATAAAATCTCATTTGAAAGAAGAACAGTTACTCCAAATGAACAACTTACATAAAAAAAAGGCATTAGTAATATCAAAAAAAAAAAACTGCAAACTAATTTCAACAATAAAATCATATCTGAAAACTCTAACAACAAACTTATACTGGAAGAAAAAAAGGCATTAGAATATCAAAAAAAAAGAACTAAAAAATATAATATAGTAATAACTTACACAACTCCAATGATGATAGTAATTTCAATAGCAAGTCAATAACAAAATCACACCTAAAAAAGAAAAAAGTTAATAAATATGTAAAAAAGGGCAACATGAAAATTTAAATGAGCTTATACCAACTCCAACAACACAACTCCACTCTAACAACAAAATTACACCTGTAAGAAAGAAGAGTTAGTCTATAAAATGCAAAGATTAAAAAGGCATTAACACAGTACAAAAAAACAGCTTCCTACCTGGTCGAAAAAACTTAATATACAAAAAAAAAAACTTAAAAAGCAAAAAAAGCAAACCAAAAAAAAATAATAAAATAAACTGATCTATACTTATCTATCTGGATCTGGCATCTGGCAATGCATTCGATCTTGTATCAGAAATCAGTTTAATACATGAACTTTTAATTATGTGATTTATTCATTCTTTGATTGGCTAAAGAGGCCAGAGATATGTAAGTTATATACCTCTGGCTAGGGATGCCTAGAATTTTCATAAAATAAAAATAAATTAAAAATAAAAACATGACCTTATGCAATTCAAATCAAAAAACCAATCATATAATAACCAGTGTTCAAAATTTTGGACTCATACACTGTTCTCATGAGAACAGCATAATAGCTATGAGTGTTCTCAACCTATTGTTTATGTTCTCACTTATTCTCGTTAAAAAAAATATATCATATACCATACATATATTATAATATATGTACTTTTTAGCTCTACAATTATAACAACTAATTATAATATTATCTATAAAAGCATAAATGATATGAGTTAAATATAAAAGTTTGACTTGATTTTCTATTAACACATTTATATATAAATATACATTAGAACAAATCTTTTANAAAAAAAAAAAAAAAAAAAAAAAAAAAAAATAAATAAAAAAAAAAAAAAAAAAAAAAACAAAACAAACCGAAAAAAAAAGAAACAAACCAAAAAAAACAAAAGAAGAATGAAAAAACAATGTAAAATTGATAGAAATCTAAATTATAAACAAAAAAAATAAACAAAGATCTAATCTGATCTTGTAGTACAATCATTGAAAATTATCGAAACATTTTGAAATATTAGTCAAATGCATCCTTAATATGATCCAGGCTATAGATCTACTGATCCAGCTTAATTTTCTAGTCCTAAAATATTTCAAAATATTAAGAATAAAAAAGAAAAAGAGAGAGAGGAGTAAAAGAAAAAGAGGGATAAAAGGGAAAGAGGGGTAAAAGGGATAAAGGGATAAAAATTGTGCAAGAAGGCTTTTTTTTTTTTTAAGTTTTTTTTGTACACTTTATAGAATATATATTTAATCTATAGTAGCTTACGAATCAAATGTGCTTAAGAAATTTTGAACTTAGTTTTTTTTTTTTTTACTTGGTGATTTTGGGTTGAAATTTTTGTAACAGGTATATAATCGTTAAAGATCTGTTAATCATTATATATCGTTTCAAATAATTACAATTATAATCAATTTATAGATATATAACAATTTAATATAAAAATGATATATATCAATTATAGATATATATTGATTTTTATTCAATTAATTGATATATAATGATATTTTATAATCAATATAAAACGATTAAGTATTATATATTAATTAATATCTATATATAAAATTTGCTGATATATATGTAAATATAATACTCAAGTGAGGCGATTCCTTGTACAGTATTATATAATTTTTATCATCGGACATAATCGTGAATAGTGCTATTGTAACTATTTACTTTTTGCTTTCTTCTTCCACTTTTATTTTGTATTACTTTGGTTTTTCATTTAGGTTTGTAACTTTTTCTCTTTTTTTACCTTCTTTTTTATTTTCTATATTTATTTTATTTTTCTGGTAGAATCCTGCTACTCATGAAGTTAGAGGAAAAGGATTAAAAAGTAGGTAGTTATGATAGGTAGCAAACTCAAATCAGTACAGTAATTTAGAAATTCTAAACTTAACAAAGTAAGGGTTTTATAATAAGAAAATGTTTGATATAGCAGAGCACTCTTAAAGATCTTTACGACACTTGGGTGGGTCACACTTTAGAATATTAGCCAACTTAAAGTTAGGTAATCATTTTGTACAGATATTATATAAATGATAAATAAAGTTGTGGTATAACAGGACCCCAAAGAACTCTGATACAACTCAGATCTGAGTTTGTATAAATTTAGCAGTATTTTAGCCAAATAGATGTATAAAATAGAGCAAAATTTGAAAATTTACTATATAAAAATGCAATGTTTGATGAATTTCTATACAAAATTTCCTTTTTTAGAATCATCTGAGTTGTATCAGAGTTCTTCGGGATCCTGGTATAACTGCTGAATATATAAAAAAAAATGATGCCAACAACTCTAATAACTCCAATAATGGTGACAACTCTATCAAAATTTTGAATGCTCCAACAAAAAAATATGCCTAAAAAATGAACAGCTACTTTAATCAAAAAAAAATATAAATGCAATAATGAAATCACACCCAAAAAAAAAATCACACCTAGAAGAAAAACAGCAACATACTTATACTACAGTATTGGAAGAAAAGCGACATTAGTAATATCAAAAAAAAATATAACAACTCACTCACACCTAAAAAAAGAATGGCAACTCCAACTGACTCCAATGACAAAATCACACCTAGAAGAAAAACAGTGACTTTAACACAAACTATATTGGAAGAAATATTAGTAATATTATATAAAAAAAACAAAATAACAACTTGTACAAGAAAATCATACCTAAAAAAAGAATGGTGACTCCAACTGACTCCAATGACAAAATCACATCTAGAAGAAATATGGCAACTTCTACACAAACCATATTAGAAGAGATGTTAGTAATATTATATAAAAAAACAATGTAATAACTTGTACACAAATCATACCTAAAAAAAAGAATGGTGACTTTAACTAACTCCACTTCAATGACAATATCAAAAAAAAACAATATAACAACTTATGCACTGACTCCAAAAATAAAATCTCATTTGAAAGAAGAACAGTTACTCCAAATGAACAACTTACATAAAAAAAAGGCATTAGTAATATCAAAAAAAAAAAACTGCAAACTAATTTCAACAATAAAATCATATCTGAAAACTCTAACAACAAACTTATACTGGAAGAAAAAAAGGCATTAGAATATCAAAAAAAAAGAACTAAAAAATATAATATAGTAATAACTTACACAACTCCAATGATGATAGTAATTTCAATAGCAAGTCAATAACAAAATCACACCTAAAAAAGAAAAAAGTTAATAAATATGTAAAAAAGGGCAACATGAAAATTTAAATGAGCTTATACCAACTCCAACAACACAACTCCACTCTAACAACAAAATTACACCTGTAAGAAAGAAGAGTTAGTCTATAAAATGCAAAGATTAAAAAGGCATTAACACAGTACAAAAAAACAGCTTCCTACCTGGTCGAAAAAACTTAATATACAAAAAAAAAAACTTAAAAAGCAAAAAAAGCAAACCAAAAAAAAATAATAAAATAAACTGATCTATACTTATCTATCTGGATCTGGCATCTGGCAATGCATTCGATCTTGTATCAGAAATCAGTTTAATACATGAACTTTTAATTATGTGATTTATTCATTCTTTGATTGGCTAAAGAGGCCAGAGATATGTAAGTTATATACCTCTGGCTAGGGATGCCTAGAATTTTCATAAAATAAAAATAAATTAAAAATAAAAACATGACCTTATGCAATTCAAATCAAAAAACCAATCATATAATAACCAGTGTTCAAAATTTTGGACTCATACACTGTTCTCATGAGAACAGCATAATAGCTATGAGTGTTCTCAACCTATTGTTTATGTTCTCACTTATTCTCGTTAAAAAAAATATATCATATACCATACATATATTATAATATATGTACTTTTTAGCTCTACAATTATAACAACTAATTATAATATTATCTATAAAAGCATAAATGATATGAGTTAAATATAAAAGTTTGACTTGATTTTCTATTAACACATTTATATATAAATATACATTAGAACAAATCTTTTATTCATGCTATAGTAATTATATGTAGTTCAACTAAGTAATTTTGATAATAAATTATTACAATTTTATATTTATTTTTCTTATTTGGTATAACGATATTATGTAGTTACTAGTTACTACTTATGAGAGAACTATTTTTATTTTATTGTTCTCAAAAAAATTTTAATAGTGTACAGGAAAAAAATTTTACTGTGCACAAATTCAAAATAATGTTCTCATGAGAACTCTGAGACACTAATTTCGAACACTGATAATAACCTGTGATCGAATTAAAAAAAAAATCATAGGCTAACCAACACGCAATATTAAATTATAAAATTTAGAATTTTGCAGGAAAAATAATTTTGACAGGCGAAACAAATTCGCCATGTCAGTACATATTTTTGAGTGCAATAGAAATATTAAACCATTTCTCAAGTGAACTAAAAATTAAGAGTAAAGTAAGTATATATTAATTGAAACTTTTTGACTTAAATATAACTTATATAATAATTTTTTATAAAATCAGTATTAGATTTTTAAATGATATTAACTATAATATAGTAGCTAAATAATAATATCAGCAGGATAGAAGGTATACTCGTTAGTGATGAACTAATGATCAGATATCATTACTTAACGTTATATATATATAAGGTGGAAGGGGTAATTTGACGGATTGGATATCTCGTGGTCTAATTATCAGTATCGAATGGTACAAAGCTCGCTCGAACCTGATCACTGGATCACAAGTATTTGTAAGTTTACACTTCGTCTTCAAAGATCATTTTTGTGCAGCATATAATCGATAATATATCGTAATCCAGTAATCAGGATCGGGTGCTTTTGTACCATTAGATTCGTCTCATCGAGACGAATCGAATGATATAAAAATCGTCCGATTCTGATCATTGGATCACACGAGATATAATCAATTCGTCAAATTACCCCAACCTCTCTAAAATTTGATAAGATGTATAATCCCATTTAATGTCACTTTATAAAAAAAGATGTTATGTTACTAATTTTATATAAAATATAATTCTAAATCATTTATAAAGTTTAATACAAAAAAAATAAAAAAAATAAAGAATTTTTTAATATTTATCAAATAAATAAATTTTTATATTAGTTATTTTAACTTCACCAAATTACCTTTCTACCTTATATATATATATATTTTTTCTTTTTGATTTTTTTTTGATTTTTTTTTTTTTTTTTTGCGAATAAATAAAAATAACTTAGAATTTTAGAACATATATAATGACCAATATTAGTCTAATTACATATTTCGTAAATCAATCATAGATATGTGATTCATAAGTAATAAATAATTGCAGTTAATTCTAATCTTACCGTTATCAATAAATAATCGCCCATCACTAACACGAGCATCCTCGGGTACGCATAGTATCGACCGAATTTTTTTCATAATAATTTTTTGGAGATATTTGAGTCAAGTCATTGGCCTATTATATACAGTATGTTTCTTAATACTGATATGTAATAATTAATGTAATCGAGTTTTTTCTTACATAATTTACTTGTCTAATTCTTTATGTCATTGAGTTAAACGAAAATAAGTCGGTATCACTATAAAGAGGATAATTAATTTTACATATTAATATTCTTACGTACATAACGTATCAGATATGCACGTCTGATTGACGTGGCTTTGAAAAAGTTTATTACAGTAAAAATATCAAAGCCACATAACGAGTTTTTTAAACTAAATACGCTATAAATATTAGAGCAATAGAAAAGGGCTTAGAATCGCGCTCTTTTTGATTCCATATTGCAGTGATTTTTCAATTAAAGTCAGAAACCATAATCTTTTTACCGATAAAAATAATCACAACAAAAGATGGCCGGTAGACCATCTTCTCAAGGTGGTGGTGGTGGTGCTGGTGGTCGTCGTTACACAATCTTGATTATTGAGAATCCGGTGGATCAACCTACAAATAATTGGTAATTAAAATTTTATTCGGTTTCGAGAATTTAAAATTTTCAAGATTTAATGAAAACTTTCTTCTTTAATGAAAGGCCAAGATGTTATCCGATACTTTATCATGACATTGAAAACGATTTTACAAATGAATATTATAAGAAACTACTTCGTGCATCTTATTTTCTTTTTAAATGTAAATTATTTCTTTATTGATAATCTTTTTAAAGATTTAAACTATTATTTATATACATTTACTAACGTTGATGATTATATATCAATGATTTATAAACAGTTTATATTGTAACATTACTAGCACACTCATTGGCTGATATTGCAATTGTGTCATCAAAATTTAATCCAGCACAAATATTAGCACAACTTATCGCCTCGGCTTTATATCTTATCATTATGCCTGTTGGTGATTTCTTGGCTAGACATTTAAGTCTTTATGCCGGTTTCAAGTATGTATCTTTTTTGTTTTACATTATTCCATTTTTCATATCATTCATTTCAAATACTCAATTGTTTTCATTTAATAGAATGAATAGTGAAATATATTTTAGGTATTATTTTCTTGGTGAATTCATTGTAATCTTATTTGGTGTAATTATTGGTGTGGGTTTTTTAAATGAAGGTAGTAGTGGAACTATTGCCGCTGTAAAATTATTTGAACTCGGATATTACATAGCTGGGGCTTTTACCGCGATATTCTTGGTTCTGGTAGCTATTCAAACAATCTTACATTTTATATTAATTTATCAAGTAAGAATTTCTTGATTTTACTATTAATATACATTAATGAGTGTAAAGAAAAAAAAATATATATATATATATATATATATATATCTCCATTGAACTAATCATCCGAATTTATTTTCTTTTTTTCGGTAGGTTTATAAATATTTCAGGAGTCAAAATTTCAGAATATGCCCATGTTGCTAATAGTACAATTTATAAAATTATATTAATATTCTGTGCATTCATTTGATGCTTCTTTAATAACATTTCATATTGACTCAAGTTTATCGGTGCGGATTAGACGTTACGAAAACTGAATAAGATACAATCATTTCTTATAATAATTACAACACATAATGTTTAGTCGGACAATCACTATATGTAAGATACTTCATCTTTTTTTTACAATGCATAACAATAAAATTATGTTAAAAGTGATGAAATTCGTTGTGCAAATATATAAACGCAAGCGAAAGAGTGTGTCATCGGCGCCCCTACTTTACTATTAGTGTCAATTTTCGTTAATTTTTTTTAATAGTTTGTCAAATAACATCAATTAAATCGTATGTTCATTCAGATTGAGATCTTATATAATCGTTCAATCTTTTATCTCCATTTATAATTGGGGTATTTGAATTAAATGTATGATACCATATTTTTTTTCGTTATTTGCCGTAAATCTTTATATTAATCATTTTCATTTTATAATGTTGCACTTAGATTATTAAAAATATAAATAATTTCTACACTCACCGACTAATTAATGAGAATAAAATTCATGAAATTGAAATGAAATTGAATAGCTTATTTTAAACTCATAAATAAATAAACGTTTATATATTCGCAGACTACATTATCATGAATAGAATAAATTTTCAAATATCATAAAATTGAAATGACATATTTAACTAATATAGAGTTATTGGATGAGAAGCAATCATATTTGTAAAATAATTCAATAAATGTTTCTTTTACTTACGTTAATGACAGACATATTTTAAATATTTTGAATAATAAAGGTTTTTTATACTTGCTCGCAAATTATCGTAAGTAAAATTCGATGTTCGGGATTCTAATAACTTAATTAAGTAGTTTAAATAGTGTTCTTTGTGCTCATACATCAAATTATTACTTATTTAAATGCTTGGATTAATAATTATTCTTTTTTCACATACTAAATTTAAATTATAAAAATTCAAGAATTTAGAATTTTAAACGCTTAGATTAATAGATCTTTATACTTACGGGTTAAAGTGAATTAAATAACATTATTATTGAATGAAGAGCTTAATATATGCGCTCCCATTAAATTGACGAATAAAAACACAGAGCTTGATAGTTTAAACCCACGGATTTTCACAATTCGAATATGTCACCTGAATTTGAACGTGATATCTAAAATAGAATAGCCAATAAAAATTTTGATAGTCAAAATAAAGTACGAACGTACGTACGTGTACATATCTGATATCTGATATGACAATGACTAGTAAATGTCAACTTTGTCAAGAAAGCTTTTCTACTCGAAAAGAACTTGTAATTCATGAAAGAACCAGGCATCGAAATAACAAAATTATACCTCACCGTTATTTGCTTATTCAACCTCCTTTTGAGCAAATCATGATCTATCAGGATGCGTTTATAATTCTTATTAAAAAGCATTTTGGTTTTAATAGGCACTCATTCAGTGGAAAACAAGTTTCTATTAACACTTTTCCGGAAAATATATTTGTTTACCTTTTTGAAAATGAGCCTTCTTTCCAATATAGTCAAATATTCTTGTTCATTTCAGGGTGAAGTCGGAGAACAAAGATTAAAGCAATTGATCAATTATGACTATTGGAACGTTCAACAAAATCTGAAATTAAAAACAAAAGGCTATGTTTTATTTATGGATAATGACAGTTCTTACAAAGTTACCTTCAGTTGGACACAATTGGAATTAAAAGAGAATGATCGTGTTTTCAATATGGAATTGTTACTTGTAAATTTGTAGCAGATTCTGGTGAATTTTCCAAACAGTAAGAATTAGGAGATTGGAATTTTATTAATATAAGGCCATACAAATTTAATTAATTGTATTTTATAACTCGGCCAGGTCAAATTTTGGAGAAACAAAATTAATTTTGTATGGCCTAATGCTTTAAACTATAACTTTTTATTTAGTTATTTATTTATTTTTTTTTTGGTTTATAAGACCCACCATAACTCAAATGAATCAAGAGAATTCACAAGCACTAAATCTACCACAAGTTCATGATATGGAACCAAACAAGAATTCTTTAAAAAATATAAGATCTTCCCAAAATGGCTATAAATTTATATTACTCTGTGTCCTTTTTTAACAACTTAATAAATAAATACTAAGATAATTATGTAACATTGGATAATCACTACGTTACCCTACTAAGGATTTAATTACTATAAGTAAAAGAAGAATGTAACAACTTTATAATGTGGCGCAGCATACGCAGTAAAATAAAAAAACTAATCAAATAGTGTACAAAATAATATAATATTTATTATAAATGAGAAATTTTCTCAATAGTATATTGAATAATATAACAAATGTTTTATTTATGTTTACTATAATAAAAGTATTTTAAAAATTTATACAATTAACTAATTTTTATTTATATTAATTATTATAAAAGTATTTTAAAAATTTTAATTTTTTATTAACAACAAACTAGACTAACCAGGTTTGTAAGTTTAATGTAAATTTATATGTTGGGTGCAAATGTTGAAATATATTAAAATAAGGGGGAGAAAGAAGTTGTACATTTTCAACTTCATAATTTTGACTATTACTGTGATAACAGCCATGACCATGACCACAGCCATGACCACGACCATGACAATGACTACTATTATGGTTTTCAATTCTTTCGTCTTCGTTTGATTCATTTTGCTCATAGTATTATGTGATAATACAACAATATATATGTGATCATCATTCTGATCATCAAAAATTGAGGTTTCTATTATAAATTGCAATAAAAAATTTTTTAGCTAAAGAAAAAAAATCAAATTTGAATAAAAAATGTCTTACATGGGAAAATTTTGAAAAATTCTTTTGACAGTACTTTTTGAAACAATGAGTAAGTATCTTAATTAAATTAATTAATTTTGTTAACAGAATGTAAATCAATACTTATCTAATACAGAAAAATGATTGGTCAATTTTTGTAAAGAAATATAAATTGATCTATATTCGAATTTAGAAATCGCAAGCAAATTTGGCTGCAAAAACATTTAAGGGGTAAGAAATTTTTTATATTTAAATTCTGCTATATACCTATTCCATTATATACATGTTCATTATTTATTATATCCACCAGTTTGATTTTTTATAATAAATATGTAATATTTTTAATTATTTTTATAATAATAATTTTTGACCTATTAGGGTGTGTCATTATTAGACACACAGATATTTCAAGATCCTGTGATTGGATTTGGATAATTTTGGGCTCGTTAGAATTGTCTTATTATGAAGAACATTTTAGTAATAAAATTATTTAAAATAGACTAATAGGTCAAAAATTATTATTATAAAAATAATACATATTTATTATAAAAAATCAAACTGGTGGATATGTATACATATAAAATTTTAAAAGCTTACTACTTAGTTTATGCTAGTTTATTATGATATTTATTTTTTTAAAGAAGTTATTTATGTGCCACCCCAGATGGCAAATTATTTTTGCTACCCAGTGATCAGCCAATCAAATTCGATTACATGCACTTATTTTATTAATAAAAAAATATCGCATAATGAATAAAAAAAATAAAATAAAATAAAAAAAACATAATATGAATGATAAAATCGTACACCAAATTTATTTATTAAAAAAAGTAATGAAACCATATCATTGAATTTATTGAACTATTTATAAAAAAAAAATACAGTATAACAAAACTGTATTACTACAAATTTGCTTATAGTAAAAAATACATCGCATCGCTACAAAAAATTCTCAACAAAAACAAACAACAAACAGACAATTACAACGAAACGTCAATAGCATAACAACTTCACACAATAACATACCAAAAACGGTAACTCCAATAACTCTAGTAACGATGGCTCCAATGGCGAAATCATACCTGAAAGAAAAAGAAGCAAATATATAAGAAAAAAATCTGCTTCAAGAAGAAGAAATAGTGACTCCAATAACTCCAGCAACGATGGCTCCAATAGCGAAATCAAACCCAAAAGAAAGAGAAGCAGTAAATATATAAGAAAAAAAATGCCACCAAGATGAAAAACTTATCTGAAACCTCCGGTAACAATGGCTCTAATTGCAAAATAACACCTGGAAAAAAGAGAAGAAATAGTAAATATATAAGAAAAAAAACCCTCTAACACCAGACGAAAAACTTACCCAAAACCTGTGAAATCACACCTAAAAGAAAGTTAAGCAAATATATAAGTAAAAAAACTGCCCCCAAGACGAAGAAAACAGCAACTCCAGTAACAATAGTTCCAATGGCAAAATCAAATACAGAAGAAAGAGAAGCAGCAGTAAATATATAAGAAAAAAAATCCCCTGACACCAAGACGAAAACTTATCTGAAACCTCTAGTAATGATGGCTCCAATAGCAAAATCACACCTAAAAGAAAGAGAAGCAAATATATAAAAAAAAAACACTGCCCCAAGACAAAAAAAACAGCGACTCCAATAACTCTAGTAATGATAGCTCCAACGGCGAAATTAACCCTGGAAAAAGAGAAGTAGCAGTAAATATATAAGAAAAAAAATGACACCAAAACAAAAAACTTATTCTAAACCTCCAGTAATGATGGCTCCAACAGCAAAATCACACCTGGAAGAAAAAGAATCAGCAGTAAATATAAAAAAAAACTGCCTCCAAGACGGAAAAAACAGCAACTCCAATAACTCTAGTAACAATAGCTCCAACAGCGAAATCAAGAAAGAAAAGCAGCAGTAAATATAAAAAAAAACGTCCCCAAGACGAAGAAACCAGTGACTCTGTAATGATGGCTCTAACAGTGAAATCAAACTCGGAAAAAAGAGAAGCACAGTAAATATATAAAAAAAAACAGATACCAAAATGAAAAACTTATCTGAAGACTCCAGTAATAACAGCTCCAATATTCGGAAAAAAGAGAAGCAGCAGTAAATATAAAAAAAAGATCTAATCTAAAAAAAAACAATAAAAGCTTATCTGATTGGCCAATCTGTTGGTAGGGTGGCAAAAAAATTTTAGCCTACTCGGGTGGCACATAGAATTTTCCTTTTTTAAAATACGCTTAGCAGTTAGAATATTCTGTATTGAAATTTTGCAAATGTAAAATAGATCACTATCTTTTATGTAAAGTTGTACAAGCAAATATAAAATATGATTGGTGGATCAAAATAGCCAACCAATCAGATTCTTTATATAACTTTGTATGCATAAAAATTGTTTTATAATGTAATATTCAGTAAAAATTGTGATAAATTGTTTCTAATCTTTCAAAATTTTTGTATGTCTCTGGTCATATTCATGTAACTTAATAAATGATTTTATCAGGGTTTTATTCAGAATTTGAAATATTATATGGGGTGATTTCAATAGAAACAGCCCATTTTTATATATATTTTATTTTGAGATAATTGAGTTTAATTATTTGGGCGGCCGTCAATAGAAATCAAGCAAATCAACATTTGAAAAAAAATTAATTCCTTAACTTTCACAGCTCATATCTTAATGAATTTTAAAGCTATCTTAATAATTTTATATTCAAAAGAAAGCTTACGATCTAAGCTTTCTTTTGAATACTAAATCATTAAGATAGCTTTAAACTTCATTAAGATATGAGCTATGAAAGTTAACGAATTAATTATTTTTCAAACGTTGATTTGCTTGATTTCTATTGACGGCTGCCCATTTGTTTTAATTTTCAGACTGATCCGGGATTAATCAAATTTCACAATTTTTATTGGTTAAAGGTAAACAGGTAACTATCAGATAATCTCGTGATGTGTTGACCCTATGCAGCTTCATGTAATTTTTCTTTTGTTATCTTGATTTTTTATTATGCAAATCGACTTTTATTTATAATTGAAAAATGTCAATCAAGTCAAAATTTATATGAATCTAATAAAAACTCATTTTTCAAAAAATTGTAAAAACGGGCTGTTTCTATTGAAATTACCCCATATAATTAATTTAATTTACAGTTAATTGTCTAAAGCGTAGCGAGGACTTTATGGTATAGCAATAGACCAGATTTTGTGTGTGTTTATATCCGTCCTATTTTTAGACCAAATGATTATTATTATGCATACTATTAGTTAAAATTTTTGCTTCAGATATTTAACAGTACTGTTTTCTAGTTAGAAATTATCATTGCAGTAAAAGACATTATCTGCACTATTTTATCTATCCCTATCTTACTAAAAAGATGAAAGATTTTTTGGGCTTTTTTTTCTTTTCTAAATAGTAGTTTCAGGAGTACTATTAGAAAGTTGTTTTTTAAATTTTTTATTTACTTTACTATTAGTATTATTTATGTCATAAGATTTTTATAATGAAAACTTGAAGTGTTTCACTATAGCTATCCTAAAGTTATAGTATTAAATAATTACTTTCTGACTTTGTTTTTGATTTTCACTTTTAGCAGAGGTAATTTTAGTATATAAATTTAAAAAATCAATAGACTGTGAATCAGTTTTATTAGCTGTTACTCGGTAAAAAGTTATTATATCTGTATTTTGTTTAGAGGTATTAAATGTTAATTCTTTTATAGTACTAAAATTTTCCTTATTACCTTTTTCCTTATTCTGGTTTGGTTTTTTAGTGAATAATTTATTTTTAGTAGTATCTTCACTAGATCTTTTTTGACACCATTTTGTATAGTCTAAATATAATAATGAGATGCAATAAGGTAAAAAAATATGTATTGTATTTGAGATTACTATGCAACTTATATATGTATTTGTCCATATACATACTTGGTTTTTTTTTGAAGTTAGCAATTTATATTCTTTAATACTATAATGGTTTATTTTTCAAAATTGCTAAAATCTTGTTAATATATAGTTTAGTATGACTGCATTTTCAATTACTTATTAGCATAGTCAAATTATAAGTAATTTCTTTTGTTTTTTTTAAATAACAAATTTACAAACTGTTAACATAAAATTTACTTAATTACAGAAATCAAGTAATTTCTTTTTTTCTTTTTTTATATTAAAAATAGTATATATAAAAAAACATATATATTAGAAATTTACTATACTTAAATTATAGTTTAACAAACTTGTCAAAGCAATTAATTCTAATTAATTGCAATTATTACATTATTAATTGAATTCAAATATTGATTGCAATTTTTTATATGTATACATAATACAATTTAATTGTAAATAATTGCTGCTCATAATATATATTTAAGGCTATCTATGTTTTTTTATTTCTGTATTTGTATAAATTGCATTGTTATGTATTCTTAGTAGCTTAACTATATGAATTTTGTTTACATGCTTGTATACATGAAAGCATATGAAATCAGAAATAGTATAGACATCATAATTTAGTATAAAGAATTGGCTTATACTTTGTTCATCATATATATTGTATCTAAATATAAGCTTTTCAAAACTATTCTTAATTGTAATATATGAGTAAAGAAAAGAATTTTTTAATTAGTAATCAGCAGGATGCATATTATAATCAAAACAATTAATACCTATAATCTTGAGCCAATTTTAAATTTTCTTAATTTCTGCAAAGCTAATACTTTTTGTATTTCTATAAAAGTTGTAATAGTGATTTTTCTCTTTCTAAAAGTGATGAATTCATCAAAATTGATCCAATAAACTGTGAGATATTGTCATTTTATTTTCACAATTATATAAAATTTCTTTACAGTTCTGCAAAGAAAATTTCATATAGTCATAAAGATAAAATAATAATATCTCATAGTCCATTGGATCAATTTTAATGAATTTATCACTTTTAAAAAGAGAAAAATTGCCTTTACAATTTTTATAAAAACATAAAAGGTGTTAGCTTTGCAGAAATCAAGAAACTTTAAAATTGGCTTCAGATTATAGGTATTAATTGTTTTGATTATAATATGCACTCTGCCAATCACTTTCCCTTACACACAGATTATGAATTAAATAAATATATATTCTTTTTATAATAAATGTCTAATAAATCATAAATATCTGCATTCTATAAAATACTGCCAAAATCATATAATCTTCTAATATTAACTATCAGAGTTAAACTTTGTATGAAAGACCTAGCACTTCTATTAGTAAACAAGTATAAGCAGTTTTTAGAGAGCTAAATAGAAACCCACATATTATTTTAATCTGATTTATTATGATTTGCAACAAATTCAAATTGGTAAATTATAAAAATTTTTTATACAAAATAAATTTTGTATCAATATACAAATGTGCTAATTGCTTTATTAGAAAACTGATACAAAAGCTGTCCACCATGCATATCGGTTTAGGAAGAGAGTACTAGGGTTCCTACAAACCCGGATCAAATCAAACTTTAGGTCAGATTTGGGTTTGATTTGATTTGAAATCAAACTCAAACTCAAACTATGATTAAAAAAAATATTTGAGTTTGATTTGAAGCAAACTTTTTAGTTAAATTTGAGTTTGGTTTGAAGTTGAGTTTGAAGTTTGCAAACTAGTTTGAGTTTGAATAACATAAATATATTTTTATATTTTAATTGATAATCCGCCTGTCAACTGGAGAGTGATCCTATAGGCGAGATGTGGCATGCTTCCATCTACAAATTTTTTTCTTACCAAGTTAATGATACATATCCACTAATTGAAAGTTGTAGAGCTTGTCGAGACGCATCTAACGATGGTTAGATCATCCAAATCGGCCCAGTGGATGGCAAGATATCGTCGAAAAACGATTGGGTGACTATATAAAAATCCGTGACTGAGATTATGAAAATCACTATAGGCGAAATGTGGCGTGCTTTCCATCTAAAACTTTTTTTCTTACTAAGTTAACGATAAATGCCCACTAATTGAAAGTTGTAGAGCTCATCGAGACGCATCTAACGGTGGTTAGATCATCCAAATCGGCCCAATTGATGGCGAGATATCGTCGAAAACGATTGGCCGACTATATAAAATCTCTATGTAAACATTGTTTACACGAGATTTTATATTGTTGACCAAATGTTTTTCAACGATATCTCGCCATCCACTGGACCGTTTTGGATGATATAACCACCGTTAGATGCGTCTCGACGAGCTCTACAACTTTTAATTAGTGGGCATGTATCGTTAACTTAGTAAGAAAAAACGTTTTATATGGAAGCACGCCACATTTCGCCTATAGTGATTTTCATATGTAATCTCTGTCACAGATTTTTATTTAGTCGGTCAATCGTTTTTCGACGATATCTTGCCATCCATTGGGCCGATTTGGATGATCTAACCACCATTAGATGTGTCTTGACAAGCTCTACAACTTTCAATTAATTGACAAGTACCATTAACTTAGTAAGAAAAAAAGTTTTAAATGGGGGCTTCACCTATGATCACTCTCAATTAAGTAACTTGTTTAAAATATAAAAATATATGATGTTATTCAAACTCAAACTAGTTTGCAAACTTCAAATCAAACTCAAATCAAACTTAGTATAGTATTTGGGTTTGGTTTGAATTTGATTATTTTTTATTTGAATTTGGGTTTGATCTCAAACTTTATAAAATTTATAGTTTGAGTTTGGTTTGATTTGGGGTTTGATCAAACTCAAATCAAACCCAGATCAAACTTCGGAACTCTAGAGAGTACTGTAATTTCATTAATAAAATTATACAAAATGCTATGATTCTTTAAATTTTACTAACTAATTTATACTTCTCATTCTAAGTAAACTTGTTCAGTATCAAAAAATATATATTTTTATTTAGACTCAAACTAGTTTGCAAAATTTGAACTAGCCCAACCAAACTTATGATTGAGTTTGAGTTTAGTATAAAGTTTTTAATAATAAAATTTAGAGTTTGAGTCTGGTTTGGACCAGACCAAACCCAGACCCAAACCTAGAATCACTAGTTCATATGAATGCTAGACTGAACCTGAACATGTTCATGAACTTATGAACTGAACCTGAACTAGCTCTAAAAGTTCAATACTGAACCTGAACCTGAACATGTTTTAAAAAATATTTAGGATCAGGTTCAATACTGAACCTGAACCTGAACTTGACCTAAGTTCAGTTCAGTTCAGGTTCATAGGAACACTACCTAGAATTGCTTTAAAAATCTTAACTTGGCACTTGATCTTTTTGCTAAAATCTATAAAAGACCCTTTTTGCCTTTGACCTCTTGTAAGCAAACACTACAAAAAGATCCTTTAAAGTATTATTTTAGTCTATAAAATTATTTTTTTCAATTTGAAAATATAAACAGTAGTCTTTAATTTTAGGTCTCATTTACCTTTTTACAGACAGCTCACATTGAGAGATTAATTGGGATGATCGAAACTATAAACTTTATATTGTCTACTGATATATGTTGTTAGGCAATTTGTGTTAGGGTTAGAGTAAGGCTTTTAGATCATTAGGTTATTTACTAATGAATATTTATTCAAATATGTTATGCAATGATCCAATTTTTTTTGTATTTTAAAATATTAGCTGCCCAATATGAAAGTATCAAGCAGCATTTTGTCTCAAATTGATTATGGGTATATAGTAATTGATTGTTTTATCATGATTTATCATATAATTTTGCCATTTGATGCATTGTAGTGATTTATTTTATGATTTATTTGTTACATTGTCATAATTTATTGTATAATTCGTATGCGATTTTATAACATAATAACATAGTATTTGGGATTAGTAATCGTTAGTAGTATTTAAGGAAACGAGGTTTTCCCAGAAAAGGTAACTTCTGTTTTTTCTGCTTATATGACTTTGTTTGATTTTTCGTCCTGCTCTACCTAACCCTTGTATACGATTTTGTGGTGGTTTCATAGGTAAAATTTTGAGTTAGAGAGATATTTTTTTAAAAAAAATAACCAAACAAACATTACACTGCATTTAAAAAATTTGGAAAAATCGTTATGGTGTTGAACACCAGTGATGTGATTATATATGATTGGTTTAAATTTTGAAAAAGAGGTTGTTTATTACGTAATTTCTTTTTATAAGGCCTCCATGGTCAAACTAGCTAATTTTTATACATAATATATAGACGTGATAGACTGCTAATCCCCTCCCCTCCTCTTGAAATTACGTGATAAATGGCATTTCCTTACCAAAATGATCTGTTTCCTCATCTTCGCTTTAAGTGCATATTTATAATTTAAGATTTATATGTTAATTTATTAAAAAAATTCAAAATTTTAAATCTTACATTGTTTAACATGATCAAATAAAAAAAATATAAAATATACTAAAATGTTGTAGCAAATAATTATACACTAATCTATCAATTTTTTTTTTTTTTACAATGCATCATTTTTGTTAAAATTATGACTTCTTGGTTTTCTTCGATTATTGCCGTGCCCTCTTTTCGAAGATTCCGCATTTTCTGAATGACCATTACCTCCTGAAGCATTGCTATCTCCTTGATTCTGACCTCTTGAAGCATTGTTACGTCCTTTGTTAAAACCTCTATTTCCTCTAGAACTATAAGATCCTCTGTTCGATGATGTATTAGATGATGAACCATTTTCAGGACCAAAATTTTGATGAGAAGCGTTTTGATCTCTTTGCTTTGTATTTCTATTTCTTTGGAAACGTTTTGAGGTGTTTTGGTTTTGGCTCAATAATTGTTTCGTTTTCTATAAAATAATTCACATTTTAAATATATTAGCAACTATAATAAAAAAAACAACTTCAAATACTACTTATAATATGTAATTACCTCAATTTTTTCTGAAACAAATCGATAAGTTTCGAAAGCATGGCATACCATTAAACTTATTGGGAAAAATTCATCGATTAACTCTTCTGAAATTTGCGCTGGCCACAAGTTCAAAGAATCATCGGTAAAATAAACCGACATTGGATATTCTTCTTTAATCAATTCTTTCAATAGAAATCTAAGAATAAATCTTTTTATTGCACCAGCAAATACCTCAGCTGGAATTTTCTTAACCTTCTTTTTATTTTCTTTATTTTCTTCAACAACTACGTTATCATCATCCATTTGTTGTAAACTACTTTCCTCAGAATCCATATCATCAGTAATATCAAAGTCAAGCGCATCAGAAATTACTTTCTCAAGATCTGATGTTAATGGCTCAGCATATTTATCATCCACATACTTTATAACTCTGTCCGCCACTTGTTCTTCAATAAGTTCATATAAGGCAACGACATGTTTAAGCCTTAAATCAACTTTCAAGATATTCATAAACAGTTCATTATCAACCAGAACAGAAAGCTTCGCCCATTGTTTTACAAAATCACTAATCAAAATTTCAGAATCACTAATTAATTTCCTTTTTACGAAACAAAGTAAAATTTCCAAACATGAAAGTAATTTTGATGCACTATCATATGACATAGATTCTAAATTATCCATGGTTGTAGAAGTTTTTGTAGATGAAGAGGCAGTAGATAAATTAATAATGTTCGACATAGTGTAACTTGAAATAGGTTTTTGTGGGATTAATACTTTAATATCACTCAATATTCTCATGTAACCTTTAAATAATTCTAAATGGAAATTAAACGGTTCTATATATAATTGTGATTCTTCAATTGTATCAATATAGACTTTACCAAAAACTAATTGACGTGCAAGTTCAGATTCAATTTTTTGTAAATCAAATGTGACATCATCTCCACGTCCCATTTGTAAATTGCGTTGACTATATTGAAGAAGATCATCATTCCATTCATAATTGATAAAATTATTAGGTTTAGCATTTTCTATGCGAATGGATCGAATATAATGGTGCATAGTTGTTGTTCCTGCTTGTGAAGAAGTTTGAGTGACCGTTTTATTAGAATTAAGGGAAGCTTCATCCAAAAACTTTAGTGAACTCCAAGATTCTGAAGGAATTGCCATTACATCTTGCAAGAAATCATTTTGTAATCCAATAAGATAATCTAAAATCGCACAAAGATATACACCTGAATTAACTGGTTCAATCAGTCCCAGAATTACAGGTGAATCAAGACTTATTAGTGGTTTTGGATCTGGAATAGCATGACATTGATAATTTTTAACATTATCAATAATTGCGTTCCAAGCTTCAGCAAAATCTTCAAACGCTGTTCTCAATATATTATTATTAGAATATTCAAAGTCAGCTTCTCCTTCTTCACTTTCAATAAATTCTCCAAATGTTTGATTTTCTGCGTCATCTCTACTTAATTGATATTCTAACTTTGAAGATAAAATTTGCACAAAGTTAACAATCGGTGAAAGGTGCTTTATTAATGATAATGTTTCAGAATGTTTAAAGAATTGTGCTAAAAATGGATATTTTTTAGAATGCATGTCTTCATCACCCAAATAATGTGCATGAAGACTTTGATAACTTATATCAGAAATAAATCTCCACATTTTTGGCAAATGTTCAAGTTGATAATTATTATCCATTGCTAAAGTTTGATTTATTTCAGCTTCGATAATATTGACATTATCTTGGGACTTATCAGCTTCGGCAAGCTTATTTTGGAAGTTTGCTGCCGTTGCAGTAATATTTCTAACTTGGGGTGCAACATATTTTTCTTTAAATTCGATTTCCCATTCATCTCGTTCAGTCGAAGTTTTTAATGAGACCATTTTACATGGTATTCGGCCCATCAAATCCAAAATTGAATGCAAAACCAATGCTAAATTCTCATCAGAGGTATTAAGTATCCTTCTTAGAACCATCCAATCATTTCTTATATGGTCCCCGCAATACCTTGCAGCATCAGTTGCTGTATGATTATTTTTTCGCAAAAAAGCTAATGCCAGTGGTGCATGTGCCCAAGCTCCGATAATCGCATGAATGAATAAATGTAAGATACGATATGAAGCCGGCGACAACATTCTAACTGATTGCGCTGGTTCTTGATTTATTGGTTCACCGATATATCCAGTTTGATTCTTGGCACTTAATGAAACTCTAAGCGGATTAGAGTCTAGTTTCATTTGACCTTCAGCTGCAACATGATTTTCACCACCTAAATTAAGAATTATAAGAATTATGAATTCTTAATTTATATTTGCAAGAATATAAAACTTATAAAAATATTAATGAATGAGTAATGAATTTATTACCTATTCTTCTTCCACATTCAGGACATGTTCCCGTTCCGTTTGAAAAACCTTTTCATGAAATGAGTGATTAATTATTGAATAAAGAATGAAGGAAATAGCATAAAAATATAAATACCGCAATCTCCAATAACATATATGTATCCACAACTGCATGAATATCTAGAGTTTAAGATTGTTGGTTAATTAAATAAATCGAGATTTAATGAATATTCAATAAAAGATAACAAGGTATACCTAGTAATTTGACCTCTTTGAAGAACTGCACTCAAAACAATAGATGTTTCATCCGAAGGAGTAGCTGGAATAAACAAACCACTACAGTAATGTAAGTTCTGTAACAACTGAGCAAGAGGTGACGATTCATGACGAATAGACGCATGTAATGAAATTGTATGTCCAATAACAGATTTAATCAACAAATCTTGATTATTAACAGTTTCAGACAATCCTAAAAGCATGTGTTCATTAGAGATGAGATTTTTGATAGTGATTTTATAGATTGTTGAAAGATGATCAACGCTTTCAATTTTTTCTTGCAACATCAACGCTATTGAAGTTTCATTCTCTGTCCATTGGCGTGAAGTTCTAATTGCATGTAATCGACTAAATATTAATCCCATTAATGACAAATGCGATATATTTGAATTCTTCTTTTTGAACTTTGCAAAAAAGTTCTTTTCAAACGGTCCTTTATTGTTAAAGTTATAAAGAGGTGCAAATGTAGTCTCTAAATTATTATAATCTTCTATAGATTTGTATGGATTAAACGGGAACCTATTCGATTTCTTATCATCTTCCCAAGATAAATTTGATAACCAGGGTAACGTATATTCCTGAGCTTTACAAAATCTCTTTACATCATCCAACGAGAATTCATAACATCGACGTAAAGCACGCAAAAAATATATTCTAAGAGAATGGATTAATGGAACTTGCTTATTTACTTCCATATTGTTGTTAAGTCGACTGATTAACTCAGATATATCAGCATCTTCTAATTGTGAATTATTAATTTCTATAGGGTTTGAAACATTATTGTCGCTATTAGTGTATTCCCAGAATCGATGAACAAATTCCTTAAGAAATGCTATCGATGTAATTCTATGTAATGTTGCTAATTCTGATTCTGGTCTTAATAATGCTCCGATAGCATCTTGAAAATATTCCACTGAATATTCTAAAGTACAGTTGGAAAAAAACGATTTTTGCAAAACATCACAACATAAAGTTGCCATTAAAGATCCAAGTCCATGATTTGATAAGCATTTGTTAATAGCATTTAACCTCGGAGAGATGGTTCGAACTCTTTTAGGCATTTTGAGTAATTGAAAGAAGATATCTCTATTTTCCTCATCTTCTTGTTGAAAGATTTTATAAATTATTATTGACATAAGTGGAAAAGGTTCTTTCGAGAACAAATTATTATAAAGGTCTAGACGTATATTTGAAGTTAATGGAAGAACATCAAGACATTTAATTATAAATAATTTTCTTGGAACATAGTCTTTAATTTCATTCAGAATTTGGAATACTGTTTTGATAAATTTACTAGTGAAAATTTCTTGCACTCCTTCTGGATATGCTACTTTTACAATTTGTTTAACACCATCTAATGGAATTGTTTCGGTGGATATTAAATCACTACATATTTGTAAGAGATGAAAAGGTTCTATATCAGAAACTTCTGGGAGTTTTGTACAAAGTGAAATAATCTTATTTGATTCATGTTGCCATTCCGATAGTTGATTATTGTCTATCGATTCAAGCTCATATAACTTTTGTTCTGCTATCTCGAATACAAGGAATTTTTCAAAATGGTGATCTTCTGGATCCTTCATATCACTAACTTTCGAACACATTTGTGCTAGTTGAAATTTCACAAGAACACTGCTCGAATTATTCCACCAAAAAATGTGTAAAAGTATTGGGTTCAATACTTTCTCAAGTCCAAGTAACCATTTGAAAATAAGTGACATGATTTGAGATTTATTGGTTTTCTTGTAACCAGGTTCATTTGAACAAATTACAGAAACAAAATCGTCAAAGTATAATTCCCTATTCCATTCTAATGGCGATGATTTGAGCTGGTTAACCGAATTATAAATATTATTTGCGAATCCCTTATTATAATATTCGAGTACATCACTAAGCAATGTTCCATCATCATTTAGATTTTCCGAGTCTTCACGAAGTTTGGCAATTTCTTCTTCATAAAGTCTTTTAAAGCGATCGATTTGTTTCATAAAGTAATAAGAAAACGGAAATTTAAGATCATGAACTCCTCCTGGTAATGAATATGCATCTGGTTTTGGTGATGGTAATGACTCTATACTGATAACATCTTTATCCGCAAACATTTCTTTCCAAAAGGTTGCTAATTGTTCTCGTTGTTCTTCTTTGAGACGATTGAGGTTTATGAATGTTTCGATGGCAGAAAATCGTTCAAGTGCGCATAATAACCTTGCTAATGGTTTTCTAACCATCTCTCTAACATGTGTTAACAATGCTGAAACAAACGATGAATGTGGATACAAAGATTTTTTACTTGACGCAACATGATATTGCCAATCTGTTAATGAATCCTCTTGTTCTATCCATTCTTTTGTTCTTGCCTTCAATGCATCAACTAGTTCTGGAACTTTAGGAATCTTTTCTGTTATGTATCTACAAAAACATTTACATAAAAATTAATAAAACACAATAAAAAAAAAAAAAGAAAAAAAAGAAAAAAAAGAAAAAAAGATATTGAAAATTACTTCAGATGGTTAACTCCTTTAATAGTAGATGGGTATTTAATGCATAATAAGCACCACAACAATTCTTGTTTCAAAATCTCTTCAAATGGATAAGTCTCTTCAATAATGTCACAAAGATTTCCGTATAAAAGTGATGATAAAGGTTTCTCTTGCCGAACCAATGTTTCAATTGTAACTTGTTTCCATTTGCACATAAAGTTGAAACCTTTCCATCGCACTTGATTGTCCCTATGAATATGAAGCATTATACACACATGCTTAACTATAAAGTTTTCTTGCTCTTGTGATTCTTGAGCTTGCTGTTTCATTTTTGACAAATATTCTAGTCGGTATTGTTCTATTAAAAATTTGGCCAATTTAATGCATCCAGCATTAGCAGTAGTAAGATCACATTGCAGTACCAACAACTCTTTATTTGGAGAATCGAACCAGAATCGTTTAATTTGATTTTGAAACTCTGCTTCAGTTTTAAAGGTTGAAAGTTTTAGCACTTGGCAATTCAACAAATCTTTAAGACATTTTGCAATGTCCGTATTGATATTTGAAAATGTGTTGATAATAATCTGATGTCCTTCAGTTGTCTCATCTGTGGCGCGCAGAGATAAAAAATAATCTTCCAGATGGTCATGATGCTGATCTTTAAAGTAAACTTTTTTGCAATGCTCTATTTCTTCTGGCTCCAATGCAGATTTCTGAAACGAAAATATAAAATAAATGATGATCTGTATTTTATATCCTTGAAAGAATTTTTATTATAATTACCTCAGCTCTGACAATACCGTCAGAAGATGCAACCGCAATCAAGCATTCTTTACATTTTTCCAAGATCTCCGAATTATCCATCTCATAATAAGTCTCTTTAATATCAACCACCAAGCTCTGAATTGTTTCATCAGGATTAAATCCAATAAACAAGTCATTTAATGTAAACGTATCTTGTGAAATAGCGAATTGTGTTGACGTTATAGTTGACATTCTGTTTGCCCACGAGCTTAATTCCTCAACTAGTTCTTCATGATCAGACGTAAATGTATCACTCATTGTCATTCTTTGTTTTTCAAATCGGTTTAGAAGTGGTGGGTCGGCATCTTTTACTTTTGATTCATCCATTACAAGAATACATCTAAAGTTCTTTGACACGGACCTATATAATTGTTTTTAATTTTATTTAAAAATTGAAAAAATTTGCGAATGCAAAATAAAAAATATCGATACTTACAGCATTGGATTAGCATAAGCACCCAGCGCAACTCTGGTATAATATTTTGGATCATCTTTACTACCAACTACGATATAATTCTGGTTCCATAAATCATAAAGACTTCCTATGAACATAGGAATTCATTTAAATTTTATATATTTTATATAGAAATTAGTTTTTACGTACAAAAAATGTAATAATGAATAATTTAAAAAGTTACCATAGATAATATCCAGATCAGTCAGGATGAGAGGTCTACCAGCTTCGACACACATCTATATTATATAAGAGACAATATTAAAGATTTAACACTAAATGCCGGGAAAATTTCAATATCAATAAAATATTGTACATACCATAATTCTACTCAAAACAGTATATGAATAATCACTTCCTTGATCATTTTGATCTTTGGGAAATTGTGATCCAAAAATAACAACTGGTTCCAAGTTTCGTTGTCTCAATTGATAGACTAATAAATTAACAATTGAATCACTATTTCCAATTACCATTAAATGTCTTGCAAATTCATCTTCAAGATTCGCATTAATTAAAACTTCAGTCGATATTGGTTCATAAGTCCAACTTTGATTTGAATTAAAAATATTTATAACGTTTCCAAAATATTTTTCACATATTTCAGAATTATTATTGGTACCACCAAAATTTCTAGCTAAAGCCATTTGTATATTTTTTGGAGTTAATTCCTGATCTGAAAGACTTTTAACTAAAGAATAGTAATCTCGAAGTCCATGGAAATTTGGAATTTCTTGATCGGATTTTTCATAGTCTATGTAGGCAGTTGCTAAGTGTCTTACAGAAGATGGTTGTACCTTTGTAGTTGATTGATCATTAAGTAAACGTACTGCGATCTCTACAAGATCATCAAGAGTTAATTGCGGTCTGTACAGAAATGCATTATACGTTGGGATTAGTACATAATTGTATGCATGCTAAATAGATCTATTCGTATTCAAATAATAACATACCTTTGTACTAACAATGCCCTACTACTTTTACTATTATCCAATCTCCAATTACTAATTCCAACAACAGAGACGGTTGGTCCTTCAGCAGGATAACTCGGTTCCAATAGAGAATGAAGAACTTTTAATGGATTATGTGGACTTGTTTCAGCCAAACCAACTTCATCCAATAATACGACACTGACTACTGGAAAGTCATCAGAACTTGTGTCTTGAAACTTTTTTGCCTTTTCAAAGACTTTAATTATGCCATCAGATGTTGATGATGATGATCCTTGATGAGGAATCAAATAAACCTATTTTACAATCATATAAATCCATATAATAAATAGGTGATTTATATATAAATTTATAAATTAATTATATCTATTATATTTATGTACCTGAGGTAGCTTTTTAAAGTATGCATCGTTGGAATCCGAACCACGTAAGTTTTGACTTATAAGTCGAATTGCTAACGATTTCGAAGAACTATAAATTTAAGGATAAATTTATGATGACTTGTTCAATGATTTATCAAATAAAAAAAAATGTAAAGAGATATATGTTCATACCCAGGAGCTCCAATAATAAACACGGGAATTTTGGTGAGAATGCACACAATCATAACTAGCACATTTTCCAATAATGCATCATTTTTTGCAGTATTGAATGGGAGTGTCATCCTATTAACATAATCTTCTTGCTCTTTCCTAATCACATCTTTAAACAATTCTTCTCGAATTTGAAACTTATTCTTAAGAAATATCTTACACATCTCTGTCCTATATGCTGTTCGTTGTTTTTGCTCATATAATCTAGATTGATAACAAAGTCCTAATCCAAGGATATACGAACGTAACATTATATCGGGTTTAGCAGGTGGATATGGTATATTTTTATTAACTCGGGGCCGGTTTTGTAATGAATCATAAAAGAACTTTATTAAGGTGATAGCTCTTTTAACATCTCTTAAACTAACAGTATACTTTTCCTCAACTTTTCGAATAAATTGTTGTGAAGTAAATAATAAATCTGGAAGAATGTCATGATATAAGTTAATCGCATCAAGTTGAGTTTTTGTCATAATTTCTATGTATTTTCTTTCATCGCTTGGTTCTAAAACACCATAATCCCAAACATAATCTAAGATTTGGTCTGGTAATGGTTTCACTTCATAAACTAAGTTACTTCTTTGTTCATCAAATCTTTTAATCTGTAATCCTGCGACGCTTGAAGTTTTAGTTCTAATTCTGTATGGATTACATGCGGCAAATATTTTAACATTTGGATGTACCATTTGGTTGCCTTTATATACTCTGTGAGCTATTAGATCTGATAAAAGACCTATATGATTACATGTATTGATTTCATCAAAAAATAACCAAACGTCATGTTTATCAACGTTTTTCTGAGAATCTTCCATAAATTGATTGATTATTTCCTCTGTTATACCAGCATGGAGATTTAAAGCATGAAATTCTGCTTCAACCACTCTGGCGAGGAAGCTAATCAAGCTTGTCTATTTATTAATAATAATTACAAAAATTTTATTAGCATTAGATTCTTGACATTACATCTTGATCAATATATTTGAATGATCATGATAGATGATTTTATGTATTATAAATGTATAATAAAAAAAAAATATATATATATATATATATATATACCTTGCCACATCCAGCTTCACCACAAATTACTACAGGAACATTAGCGCGTGTTCTCAACAAAATCAAAGCCATCTTCAAAAGATTATCGGCTGATAATGCATAAGGTGGATAATTAATTTGATGTTGAGTTTTACGTGCTAAACCTTCCAATCTCTGCAACAACATATCCATAGGCATCGTTCTATAATCTTCTAATTGCCATTGATTTCTATAAATGCCAGAAATGTGTTGACTTTTGAGTAAAGTTTGAACATTTTCGGGAACTTTTGTTTTATCACGATATAAAGCACAAATGGAATCGGGTGTTTGAGACATGAAAAATACTAAAAGATGATTAGAATCGTCCCAACTAGTTATATTTTCTAATTGATCTGGTGAATCTGAAAGTGCTTGTTTTTGAGAACTTTTGGTTTGAATTGATCTAGTGGCAAAATCTTTAGAAACTTCCATTAAGGTGTTAAATAAAGTTGTTCGAATGTTATTTTCTTTGATCATTAATCGTAGATTCTCTACTGTGAAAAATGAACTACATGACAACCGGATCTTTAAAAAAAAAAAAATAATAATTATATAATAATTATAGAGGATAATAAATTATCATAACTATAATAATCTTACCAGTTGATTTGCAAAAACATTAATAAAGATTTCGAGGAATCTATAAGACGCAAGATCAGCAGTAATAGTATCAAAGAAATATTTGGACAATAACTGTTGACATCTTTTAGAAGGAAGAGGTTTTTGCGTGGGTGATCGATAAGCTATTTCATTTTCGTCCAACAAGGCAATCTCATGTGCATTTAAATATTGACAAACAACTTGAATTGGACTACAAATCTCATTTGACACGATTAATTTTTTAAGATTGAAACGAAGATGCGGAGTATCTAAATAACTAACAATTGGTAATGATTTTACTAATCGACTATCTGTGCTAGAAGCAACTTCGATAAATATGTGGATATCAGGAAGAGTTGCAATATCACTTTGATGCGAAACAATTCCAAACGTTAATAAATGAAATAAAAACATATTAACTTCCCAAGGATTGTCTGCTGATATGATATTAATATGTAAAGAATCCAAATCCTTACGAATTGGAAATTTCTGAAACTGTCTCACCAATTTACCAAAATCAGCCCCATCATTAATAATAAAAGTACGTGGAATAAATTTTTTTCTATAACTATCTTGTTTTACCCATTCAGTCTTTCCTTGTCCAGATAAATCAGAAGTTACACAGACTACTTTTTGGCATATTCCTCGATACGATTCTTTCATCGATTTAGCACTTAATCCATTGGTTACACGAACATATTCGGAAAATTGATCCAAGATATGATGATGCATTCCAGGTTCTTGACAACAAATTAAAGCCAAATAAAAATTTTTAGCCTTATCCAAAAGACTTCGTATTTGTTTAACTACATAATATTGCAACCTATAATCAAGAACCTCTAGGTTAGCCATACAAAAAAGATGATCATTGTATCCGTTATTCGAAGCATATGAACACCTCTTAATAAATATTGCAATTTCCTCAGAAGTTGTTGATGATGTGCAAATTAAGAGTTGCCATGCGTTAGGATAAAATTTACTATTAGCATATAATGACATTATAATATTAGGAATAACTGATCGATCACTACATGCAGCAACAAATAGCTTTCCATGGTGTACAACATCAGAAACTACACGTTCACCACAGTCTTCGAAAGGAATAGGATCTTTTGCTAAGGATTCAAAAATGCCCTTTAATCTTGTTCCAATTTCACAAAGAATTTTGTAGTGATTATTTTTAACATTTAATGCATCTTTAGGATTTCGCATTGATGGCAATTTTGCCCCAAAATTGACATATCTTACAAGAGTTTCACAAGTCTTTTCACAAATCCTTCGATTAGACCCCTTGTAATTGCTAAAATAGTCATAAAAGGAAAGAATGTGCCGAGCGGGAAAGAATGTTAAATAATAATGTTCTTGCTGAACTTTTGATACTGTGCTTTCCCTAAAGGTTGAAATAATAAATTAAATATATTAAGTACGCATTTATTTTTTTAAAAAAGCTTGATTGCATAAATTTCACTCTTACCAAGCTTTTAAATCCTTCTCTAAATTTTTAAGATGTATATTCAATTGATCCAAACCTTTAACTTCTTTCTTATAGCTACGATAATTAAAATGACCGGCCTCGATAAGCTTAGTAGATTCATCGATAATGTTTTGTGCCTTGTCAACTTGTAGCACAAACTCATTCATTATATCTTTTGATTCTTCCTCATCTTCAGTATATATTGTAGATGCAGGTTTAGCTATTAACAATGCTCGACCACGTAAATCTTGCAAATCATTCATAGAATATGTCATCTTTACACCATTTTTAGATGAATAGGATAAGGTAGCAGAACATGTATCATCCTTTAATGCCCATTTAAATTCATAGACACCAATCTTGACTGCATTCTAAAAAATACACATAATTAAATATAAAAATATACAATATTTTAAAATTCTCGATCATTAGATCATTGAGATCATTGATAAAAACTTACATAAATCTTTTCCTTGGTTACTTCACCGCGATTCGAAATAGCAGCTATATATTATTAAATAATTGAGATTAATTATATAATTGATAATCATACGATAATACATAATACATAATGAAATAAAATATTTATACATACCGTACATATTTTGTAATGCCATATTGTTGCAATTACACAAAGTAATTTTGCTAGCTAATGAAGAATTAGTTGCTGTAACATTTTGTATTTCATTCAAAAACTCTTCCAACAAAAAATTTTCCGCATTGATCATAATCGGTAAAAGAAATTGTTTAACTTGAATTAAAGATGACACAGTATCTTCTTGAATAAGTCTTTCGTCAGAATGATCATCTACTCCATTAATCAAATTCTTAATATCATGATCCGCTATGGATCGAATCCAATCCAAGAATTCTCCAGCAATGGACAACTCTTTAATCAAAGCCCAGCATGCATCATCAAACATTTTAAGTCTTTCATGTAATAGATCAAAAGAATCACTCAATTTTCCTAATGTCAACGTTTCATCATCTCTCAAATCATCTAATGTAGCCTGTAACCAATTTTCATCCTCATCATTTGGTATCTTAAAGATGAGTACAACTACAGTAAGTTGGTGTAATTTATCAATCCATTGGATAACTTTAGAAATATCAGTTAATGTTCTTATTAATTTTGGACTTTTTTCAACTTTTAATTTATTGCTCATCAAATCAAGTTCGACAGTGATATCTGGAACTCCATCCCATAAGATTTTGGCATGTGAAAATTTCTGATCTTCCCATTTCGAATAAGAACCACACCACTGACAATAGCTTTTTTCAAGGCCTGGCATTATTTTAATTATCCATTTAACATCTTGTTCATCATAATTTGTTAAGTCATTCAAACTGATATTTAAAAAATTCTTGAATGTCTGAGATTTCCTATATTTGTATAAGTTTTCAGCAATTCCCAAAATATCTGTGTGTATTCCCCAATAATTAGTCAAAGACGTTTCTCTAAGTGTAATATCTTTTTTACATTGATGAATTTCATAAATATCATCTATATACTCTTTTACATCAAAGACAATAGATTGTGGACAAAATTCGGTATAAAAAGTATTAAGATGATCAAGACACAGTTCATAAATTCGATATTTTTTTCGAATATTTGTAAGATTATCCTTGTTTATAGATGATAAACCTTCCCTCATAATAGCGAAACCAAAATATGTAAGCAAAAAATCGTCATCTTTCTTTAAAATCTCTTGAAGTAGATAGATATTAATTGATTCTTCAATCAAATTTTCAGCAAGATGAGAAATAGCATTCCGAACTTCATTAATTTGTGGATGTGAATGTAATTTATCAACACTTCCGGTGGCTTTCAAAAGTTGAATCCAAAATCCTCCAGATTTAAGTAAAGAAAGGTGAAAGTTCTCAGAAAAATGTTGGGAAGCAAAACTAGTTTGTAGTCGAGTCATGATATGACACAAGACATCTTCACTAAAACTATTATGAAATAACTAATAAGTTACACTATCTTGCTATAAAAAATATCAATTATTGCACTGATCAAATGAAAAAAAAAACTCAATAAATAGCCATAATTTGGTACTGTATTGTTGCGAAAATAACTGGCATTGGCGTTAATTCAAATGTCATATTCCCTAGTAATAACAATAATATATGATTTCAAAATACGCGCATCCCATAATAATAAAAAACGTGCTCCGAAAGTAGATTTAATATAAAGTAAACCTAATTCCGTAGCATTTTTTTTGTTAATATAAAGAGATGCATAAAATTTATATTTGTTTCAAAATAACGCCTATGCATGTTCGAAAGAACGCGCGTATATTCAAAAGAACGCGCGTATATTCAAAATAACGCGTGTATATCCAAAATAACGCGTTTTTACGCGTTATTTCGCGACAATACTATAAGGCTAATTTGTTTCCAAAGGTACTGAATGTCTCCTAGTTATTGCAGAATTCTCCTAACATTATTCCTGCTGAATAGGTAAAACTAAAAATATCTATTCAGCAAATAGTATATTAACATTGTACCTTCGGCAATCAATAACTTAAACTATCAACAATTTGATTGTACGTTTATTTTTTCAGTAGTTTGACCAGTGCTATTTCTAATATTTTATTCTTACCTTGTAGGCACTTTCAATTCATCAGTGGAACAAGCACAAATTAGTTTAATCTTTGTCATAAGTTGATTGTCCGTACATAATATAGATGAATTTAATTTGTCCTTCACCATAACAATAAATGCTTCTATAACCGGCGCCTCTAATTTTTGCGCTACCTGATTCACATGGCTAAGAATAACATTTTCAGAAGTAGGTTTAACACGATTTACTGCAATTTCAAGTAGAGCTTTCCAAACAGGAATTTTACCAATATATTGATAAACCTTTGAAATATGATTAAATGCCAAAAAAGCAAATTTATTTTTTAAATCAGCATTTGAGTTGGAAAAGCTTGATGCCCGATCTAATAAATTGCGATACCATTGATCACATAAAAGCGAAAGCTTCTTTTCTTGTTCATCTATTTTATCGAAAGTTTTAAATCCAAATTTTAAAAGTTCATGAAATCGTGTCAAGAATAAAAGATCCACACATTGAGAAACAGTATCTAATGCATCGAAAAATTTCTCTAAAGGCCATTGAAGCTGATCACTTGTTAAAAGATTGAAAATTGCATCCAAATGTTCTTTTTCCCATTTTGGATTTTGTTGTCTAGCAGATAATATACGTAAAGATTGTTGACGAAATATCTCAGTAAGCATGATTTTAAGTTGTTCAGGTAATTCACAGTAACAAGTATAAAGATAAAGGCATGAAGTACTGCGGCTTAAAATACGTTGGACACGGTCAATTAATTTCGGTCGAAGTAATTCATCTATCTCATCATTATGATTAATAATATCTTGCCACACAGTAACAAGGAACTTCATTGTACTGCATTGACGAAGCAACCACTATCGAAATAAAGTTATTAGAATCACATCTATCATTAATAACAATAAATAATAAAAAATAAATAACGTGAAAAATAGAATAATCATAAGATACCTCGGCAATTTTCGCATAAAGTTCTTTATCATCAATTGTACAAATAATCGGTTTAGCCAAATCATTAAACCTCTTGAGGAAATTATTCATCATTGTCTCACCATAATCAAGATCTGATACGTAATTGATGAATTCATATTTTGGGTCGATAAAACTGGCTACGCCAAAAATTTTAAGCCAATCGAGTGATTCAAACATATAGCTGTGTCGAACCAAAAGTGGAATTGTCAATGCCAATATTTTATAAGTATCAGACGGGAATGTTTCAGCATTAATATTTTGAAATGTATCAAAAACAAGAGATGATTGAAATTTAAAAGGCAAAGTAGAATATTGAGAATCTCGTCCTTTAACATAATACCCCAAGAGAACACATAAGAAAAGTCTCTTTTCCAGTGATTTATCTTCGTTGAATGAATCCATGATAAATTCAATTGATGTAGCAGCTTTTGTTGACCTTGGATAATTATTCATAATCTTTTCATACTTCATAATCTTCTCTTTAAGGTTCTTAGAATTCACAGAGTCATAAATGATTTTCACTAAATAAACATTCTTAATTTCGTTGAAACGGATTGTACTGTTCTCTTCTACCCATATCTCATATTTATCACCTCCGTCGACTTCGAGAACACGATCATCACCTCCTTCGTATATTAAATCTTTATTCTTGCTCTTTTTACCTTTACCTTTCTCCCTAATTGCGTATTTATATTTAATAACTTTGTTTTCGAATTGTGCAAGTGGAATGCGAACTGGTTTCGATTCCCAGCATGATGTAGCTTTGCCTGAAATTTTTTTCTCAGTGAGCTTAATTTTGGCTTTATCCTTATCCCATTCTCCTAATTCAGGTATATTACCAACAACATCTAATTAAATTAAATTAAATTAAAATTATCACATAAAAATGTATATCTGATATGTATTTAAAAAAAAATAAAAATTATATTACAAAACTTACATGGAAATCCGATATCATTGATTTTTGGCATGTGAACATAGAATACAATTTCAATGCTATCTTTCGGAATAACCTTATCAATAATCTTTTCAACAAAATTTGTAATACTGATCGAATTTGAAGTAGACTGTCCATCTTGATCAGAGTTTTGTTGCATATTTTGTTCAGAGACACTTTTATTACTTTTGATCGAGTCATCGCATTCCAAGTCTTTATGTTCTGTGCTCAAATCAATAATTTCTTGTTGAACAGATCGTTCACTTTGTAATGAATCAGACTGATCAGAACAACGTTTTTGACTTTCATTACTTTGTCTTTTTTGATCATTATCATGAGTAGAGGAAGGGACTTCAACTTCAACTTCTTCATTTTCTTCATCCTCTTTATCCTCTTTATCCTCTTTATCCTCTTTATCCTCTTCATCTTCTTCATTTTCTTCATCTTCTTCATCTTCTTCATCTTCTTCATCGTGATCACTCTGAGTAACGTCATGATTTACCTGCTTTTGTTTATTTTGCTTAGAGAATTTAGCTTTATCAATACCATCCATGTTCTCATTAAAATTAGTATCTTGACTAATATCAGTCTTGTTAAATTGTGGATTAGAATTTTCATTATCACCGTGCTGAAGTATCATGATATTTTCACTTTCATTTACATTATCTGGTTGAATTCTGTCTTCTTGATTTTTTTGCGAATCCACAGAAACCTGTTCTTGTAATTTATTTAATGCAACATCTTTTCGTAAGGAACGAGATTTGCGAGAATGAAAATCATCCTCATAAGAATAGGTATTTAATGACTCATTTGATGCAATCGCAGTATGATCTCTGTCTTCATTTAAATTATTACTTCCATCACTCGGACGTTTTGTTCTTCTATTAGAACGTTTATTGTTAGACTCATTACGTACCGGAGTATTTGTTGATTGAGGACCATCATTTTCATTATTTAAAGCACTAGGATAAATTTCTGATGGACCAGGTAATGTAATTGCAACACTTTCTCTATCTTCGTTTAAATTATTATTTCCATTATCATTTAGCTTATCTTTTTTTCTTCTACTAGGTTTTGGCTTACCACGTACCATAGTAGTTTTACTTTCGTTGGATTGAAAATCATCATGATTTTTAGAATCATGTGGTGCAGCAACAATATGATCTTCTCTGTTATTTGAAATGTTGGATGTAATGGCATGTTCTCTGCCGCCGTCATTTAATTCATTATTTTTATTATCATTTTGTTTATTTTTATTTTTTCTGTTCGAACGTTTAAACTCATCACGAGTCGTAGTAACTGCTAAACTTTCATTTAATTGAGAATTACCTTCGTTATTTGAGGTATGATGATAGGATTGCGATGGTTCATGTGATATGATTGCAGTCACAGCACGATTCCTATCATCATTCATATCGTTGCTTCTATCATTCTGATATTTTTTTTTTTTGTTATTGTTAGAACGTTTATTAAAACGTTTGTTAGATTCATCGTGAACAGAAGTAATTGCCAAACTCTCATTATGGTGAGTGTTATCATCATTATTTGAAATATTTGTATAAGTGTTTGATGATCCATGCGGGATAATCGCATGCTCTCCGTCCTCATTTAAATCATTATTTCCGTCATTTAACTTATCATTCGAAAAATTTTTTTTTCTATTCGAATGCTTATTATTATCTTGACGTTGATGATTATTTGAAGCCATTAATTTCAAACAATAATATTTTCCTTGGATGTTCTGGATGTTCCAAAGAACGTACGTAAGTACGATTTAAAATTCCGTTCGAAAATTTAATGTATATTTATATTAATAAATTGTTTGACAACAAACTGCTTTTGGTCATTGTTTCCCAAAATAGATATAATAGATATAATAGATATGGTTATGTGAAACAGCCGGCAATGAATGCCCGGTCACATAATACGATTACGTCACTTATTTTATTAAATGAAACACGCCTCATTCAATATAGCAGACTCCGGCATTGTATTGTTCATTCAAATTACCATTTTCAGCAGATTTCAAATGTTTTTTCTTGGATGTATGGGATGAATTTTTTCGTATATGGCAGATTGGATGCATTTAGTGTATATAGTGTCATAATGAAAATAGTCAATTTAATGAACATGGTCAACATAGTGAGCATAGTACTTACTAATGATGTAAAGACTATAAATACGTGCCTTCTGTATGAGCTCAAATATCTGTTATATAAAGTATTTGGCTCTAATCCTCCGATTGTAAATAATTCAATGACCTAAACCCGAAATAAAGATCTCGTACATAATCTAGAGCTCCATCCTTCGTTACCCTAATTACTCGGGCCAAAGCTTTCCACGCCTTTTTCGTAGCCTGTTAAGTATTGTTAGTGGATAGTGAGACCCATATTTCCTGATTCCCGCCTTTCACAATAAGCCACTTTCATAGCGGAATCCAACAGTGTATTTCCATCGGCGTTAAAATGTACCTTTTGAGACACGATATCATTAGAATTGAAGATATAAGAATATTGCCGATTTCAAACACAGTACTAAAAAAATAGATACTATTAATTGTCGCGGATGAAGTTGGAAACGGCTGAAGCTAGAAATTAGGCCCTTCAATTTAAAATATAAATCCCGTCAAAAACCACTTATACTCTTTTAAAATAAAAACTTACTCTAACCCAAACCTAACTATACTCTAAACCAAAACCTAACTATAAAAAAAAAAGCTAAATAAAAATGTACCCAAAAAATTTTGAAATTTCATATTAAAATATTTAAAACTTCTAGCTTCAGCCATTTCCAGCCAAATCCGTGACATTAATTGTATAAAGCTCAGGGAAAATAGAAGCAGATTAATTAGACAAATTAATCCGGGATTCAATTTGTCTACGTGATGTTCTAACAAAATTAAATTGCTAAAGCTTTCCTTTCCTCGATCCAATTTTATCTAAAGAAAACAGGAAGGAGTTCTGGGCAAGGGCGCTTTCCGATAAAACAAAAAAATTGAAAAAAAAGCACTGAGCTCAAAGAAGAAAGAAAACTAATTACCTAAAAGCGTCTGAAATGTTGATTCAACGTTGAAACACAAAACAATAAAGCAGCCATGCAGTCCTAAGAGTCCAATGTAGCCGGATGTGTGAAAAAGAATTAATAATAGCGAAAGAAGAGCAGTTGAAAAAATTCAGGACAAAAAAAAAAAAAATACTAATCAACCTGAAGCGTAATCATGGTGCTTACTTATTTTGATGACTTAGTATAACTGAAAATTAATATAGAAAATTTATCTACAATATAAGTTGATACATATAACTCAGTAAATATATAACTCAGACAAACGTAATTAGAATTATATACTTCAAATAAAAATATTAATAAAATCTGATTATATACTTTGAACTAAGAATTATAATTAGTTTTTGTTTTAAAAACTTAAATATAAATTTTAAAAAATTTAGAGATGTTTATTTGGCCTACAAGTAAATACAATTTGAAGCCTGTAAAATTTCCGATGTTAATATTAAATTCTTGTTTATTAATAAATAGTTTTCTTTTTTGATTTATCATGATTCGAGTACTACTGTATGATCATTAACGTTAATTAATTCCCATTAAAGATTTTAGCACAAAATTTTTAATTTACACTATATAGTGTAAGATTCATAATGTATGAGCAAGTAAGTCGATCCAAATTTTAACAGTTAAGGTATAATAAATGAGTGCTTCCAAGGGAAACCCTATTTTGTACCGGACACAGTACCTAACAAATTGATTTTGTCCGATACAAAAGATAAGAGCCCCGATGGCAGGTTTTAAAAAAATAAATGACACTAGTTGTCCATAACGAGATTAACAAATTTTGTTCAAATATACTATACGAAGGTTGAATCACATGATAAACCTGAATAGAATATACGAGAACATAAATTATTAATAAAAACGTCATATAGCATCATTGATAATGATAGTATTTATATATAAATGATGAGAAAAATACCTTTTTCTCACTTTTCCGATTTATTCTGGTGCTCTAAAAAATATTTCGTATTTAATCGAAGGAACGCGTACTTTTATTTAAAATTGATCTATTCATTCAATTTATCCGATTATATTATGTCGTCAAGTTTATCCGATTTAGAAAATTTTGATGAAAAGAACTCTATAATGGATTGTGGTTCGCTTTCAAGTAGTTTTATATCAGATATCCTTGATTTGATGGTTTAGAGTAGATTTCATAATTTCTTTATTTGTCAATTCTAAAAGATTCCACTACTAGTAGCTCGGTTCTTAGTATTTTAAGCAGTCCAAATACCGAAGAATTGAGCCCAACTCAACAAACCTATCCATTAGTTGCAAAAGATACATTTATTTTACATCCCCCTGGATATACGGCAACACCTTCGATAAGTCACATCATTCCTGGTCAAGTTCAATTGACACCGTTACATATGTCACCTATATCTATGCAGTCGCCTACATCACCTACATCACCGACATGTAAACCATCCAATCAATTTAAATCACGAGAAATATTACCAAAAATCGAAACGAAACCTAATGAAATATCTCAATACGAACGAGAACGTAGACGCAATTATGCAAGATTATTACGAGAGAAAAAACGAGCCAGGGTAAAAGAACTTGAAGATAGAGCTGCTTTTCTTGTAAAAGAAAATAAACGACTTCGTAAAAATCTCGAGATATACTATTCTAGATTGGCTTACGCGGGTATCTTCTTGATACCATCTAACACTGATATACCATTTGGTAATGTTGGTAATGTGAATATATGCAGCTCAATGAACAATTTTATTCCCTGTATGAGTACAACACCTGAATTTAATTTCCTGTCACTGGAAAATCAAATTACCCCTGAGGAAATACTAAATATGCCAATGGGTTTTATTGATCCTATTGGAGATAGTTCCGTTCCTACCTTTACAAATTTAATTAATATGGAGGATAACGATCACGATCCTGTTGACTATTATTTTGGCGTTAAAAATGAGTCAACAACCTTGAAATAATCTGACAGATTCTTTTTATGCCAATCTTAATTTCGTTGTTAACGACTAATATAAAATTACATTTGCTTATAAATTTATCAAAGCATATTTGACTTTCATTTATGAATGTCTTTTATATATATAATTTGATTAAATATTCATTTGCATGTAACATCATATATTATTACCACGATATATATATATTTAATTTCCTATCATGTTAACTGTTATCATCATAAATTATATAAAACCGAATAATATTATTAATAATGGATTTTAAATTTCACTATAAATGTCAATATCCAAATTCACAAATGTATTCTCTAAAATGTCTATAAATAGTGAAATGAATTCTAGACCATGTAAGGTTCGATTTCCATAGTAATAACATTAAAAAAGGCTAAATTATATAAATGTCCAGTTAACAAAATAACCAATCCATAACATTGTAATATTACTATATTAGAGTTGCAAACATCTATATTACAAATTCGTAAATAAGTTGATGATTGTCTGTATGTTTATAATCATTGTAAATTATTATTCACACCGACTCTTTTCAATTTCTTATTAGGTCGCGGATAAACTTTCGAATTATACCATGATAAATCAATAGGTGAACTAGTGAGATCATCATCTTCACCCAATCCTTCAATCATTTTCCAAGGATCTATTTTGTGTCTTTTAACACCTTCTCCTATTGTTTCTTGGACGAAAATAAGGGGAAGCACACGCTTTATCCTGTTGCTCCATATGGCTGGAATATTATTATCAAATTTGTATTTCTATTCATGAATGTATATGTGAATTGATAAAGTTATCAAGGTTAAAATTAAGTAATCAAATAATTAACTTACTTGCTATAAACCATATTAATGTAATACAAATAATTTAATGATTAATTAAATGTGCAATTTAAATGAACAATTAAATGAGTAATTGGTTGGAATATCCTTAATGATCTACCTTTAATTCTGCAACAATAATAGCACGCGCATTTTTCCCCATCTCTATGGATCAATAGGATCAATAGAATCAATTAAATTTAAATTAATCAAATGAATGATTACAAAGCTAATAAAATAAGCACTATACCATCCAATAAGAACGATACAAGATCTAGTATTAGATCAAAATGTGCGAAGCCACCACCATTCTGATGGATACGCGAATCACACAATAAATTAACCAACGTCACAAACAATTTCTCTATTAATGTATATTCAGAAATTTGGCGCACGATCCCCTGATTAGTTTGAGTAACAACTTCAGTTACACGATTGGTCAATACATGCGCTCCAAGCACCAGTAATTTGACACGAGAAATTATGCTGAAAAAGTCCGTGTAAGAACCTTTATATCTAATAATGATAGTATTAAATTTAAACAATATCTCACCTAGATACGTAAACAGTGTCATCATGGGGAATATCATCTTGGATTTTCTTAATTTGACTTAACAAGGCATCACAAAAGTTTATCTTCTTATCGACATTAAGCGGACGCAACAGCGATCTAAATATTTCTTCGATGCCAGAAATCAATTCTGTACATCTTTTTAATATGCAAAGCCCTTTTTCAAATAACTTTTTCCATAATTTTTTTTTTTAAAAAAAAAAATTACAATAGACTCAATATATTGGAGAAACATCATAATTTATATGATTGAAATTGGTTTAGTCGACTAAAATACTAATCTAATTAACTACTATGTTTAGTCGGCTATAACAATAACACAGTAGTGATTCTAATCCTTAAAATGAATATACATACCTCAATACTAACATCCTCTCTTATCCCTTTAATTACATTGCTCAAAAAGCCACAATCAATTTCCCCCTTTAAGATTAATTCTTCCCAGAACCAGTCAATGACTGCATTTTTTAAACTTTCGTTTTTGGGAAATTCGCCAAAGTTGGCTATTTTGTCGTCTTCATCTTTAATCGTGGGCAGTGATGACGAACGAGGGATAACAGAATCAATCAACATAATTTGATCCATACATAACCAAAACTCTATCCGACTTTTCTTTATATTCCATAAACTTATTTGAGAGAAAATATTCTTCAGATATTTGATATAAACGGAAGATTTTGTAACATCTATATATAAAGGGATTAAATACAAAAATATAATCATAACAAGAATTTACATAATGCTCGAACGAACACCTGCCTAAAATGTCCACACCATCCCCGAACGCTGTTTGGACAATATTAATAATCCGTTTTTCTATTTCTTTATTGTTCGATAATCTTTTTCCCTTGACAAAACGATTATAAACGCTTTCATTGTTAATTATGCATAATTGTCTGAACCATTCAATCCTAGAAAAATCAACTCTTAATTGTATAAGAGCATCTATAAGTTGGCCCTTAGAGTCGGTCAAACATTCAATAATGGCAAGTCTTTGGAAAATGTTAGAGACTATTATAACAAAATCGTTATTGTGAGATAACGCTTCGCAATGAGACGTTAGTACTTGAATTTCCTAATAACGTGACAAATTCTCATGAATATATTGTTATTAAACATATTTGTATAAAGAGCAAATAACAAACCGTCGTGCTTAACGGCAATTGGATAGAAGGGTTGTCACCATCTTGTAAAAGTAATAGTCTTAATAGATTCACCAAATTCTTGCATTCGACAGCTTCCTTTGGATCCATTTGTTTTTGATTCGACAACTTTTCCACTAATCGTTTTAAGTTCTTATCACAGAGATGCTCTATGATTATTTTCATGCAAACCAAATGTCGAACAACGAGCATCATAAAAAAAATTAATAAAAGAGTATTTTCATTCCCGAAAATATTATCTTCATCTGTACGAGAGAGACTTTTAATCCACTTTTCGAAAACTAAATCAAGCCCATCTGCCATTCTATCGCAAATATCTCTAAAAAGATCACCAAAAATCCCAATAACAATCCTACCCTCCGTGAAATTTTCATCTGCATAATTATGAGAATATTGAATGATAATGTTTATGTATGATTCAACCATTTTATATACTGCATCGACATCTGACTGAAACAAACGCGAATCATTATTCGAAGCTCTGACACGACTCAAGAATGGTTTCATACTATTATATTCTTCAAAACGTGAATAATGATTCGATACTGCCTGTGATAATTGTGACTAAAAAATATATTTGGCATTCAGTTAATTGCAAATGACAACAAAATGATAAAACATCTACAAACCTTAATCTGTGATTGTAAGTCTTGTTCCAACTAATAACCAAAAATTAATATATGCGAAAATAATAAAACAAGGCATACTACTTGAAAAATACAAACCTTTCCTCTTTTAGCATTCACAGAGTCATGCGTGGAATTTATTAAATATTTCACTATGCATATTTCTGTTTGTCTTTTGTCACGCAATTGATCACTCTATGGTTCGTAAAGAAACAGAGAATGTTAATTGAAAATTGAGAATAAAAAATATTCAATTATTATACCTTTTTCATAAGCGCATCAAGCACTTGTTCCGATTTGCCCATAGCATCCCAAACGATTTCGTGTCGCTTTAATGTATCAATGATCGATTGAAATAGGCATTTTTCTGTCGAGTTTTCAAGAACCCATAACAGAAGCTACATAAAATAGCATATATATCGTAGATGACATGAATTGTTATATAAATGAATTTTTATCAAGACGTTACTCATAACTTACATCCAATAATGAATTATAATCTTTTGCGAGTTCAATTACTTTGACTATTGTTGAAAACTGACGTGCATTTAGCAATGATGACCCAGGTTGAGTCGGATTACGCCAATTATGTGGACCAATACTACAAAAATATGCAAATTAAATACGTTGTATCAGAAGTATTTGTGAATGACATTTAAGCCTAAAATAATGATACTTTTCTACATTCAAATTTTTAAAAACTTGAATCTATAAATGCTCTAGATATATATATTGATATATATACCTAATCAAAAATTATTTTTATAAAATGCTATCTTTTGTCATTTTATCTTTTAGGCGTCTTTAAATGCTGTACACTGTATAAATTTATTCAATTATGTAGACACTCACGGGGTGTTTTGCACAAACGATTTAACTTGTGGGAGAAGCCACGTTTGTATTACTTTTATCTGGCAAAATTTCGTCGCATTTCGCATAAATTCCGTTGTTTCACGGTTGAAATTTAGTGCTAAATGCATATCAGAGACCGGATGATCTACCGTCGGACTATCTAGCTCATTCTCTAATACAAAGTAATATAACAAATGATTTAGTTACAAATAAATAAGCAGTCATTATAAATAGAAACACATATTTACACAACCTGTTCTCGAAAACAAGTATGGAAGTTTATCTTTTATCATCATGACCATAGATTCATATTCTTTCTCGTCGCTAATGTCCTATTCAATCATAGATTAACTGGCCTAAGTATGCGTACATTATAGTTTAACAGATCAAACAAACCATAACATACATCACAATTAACGTTATATAAAATGACCCGTCTTTGATTTAAATGATGGAGCTCTGTATTAAAGAGAGGGAAACATTTTACATATTTCAGGTGTCTTTTCGACCTCTATAATAAATTTATTGAAAATTAACACATAAAGGCAAAAATTTAAGATAAATCTATTATGCAGATAAAAATATTTAATTCAAATACATCTGTTTCCCTTCTTTCATGTAGCATGTCTCCCCTTGCGACCAACCGTTGTAAATAACGTTGATGAGAGAAATGCCCATTGCGGATAAGTTCACCAAATAATCCCGCAACAATATTGCATTCTAAAATATCATGCCAAATAAGAATAACAACAGAATATCAATATAAATTATAATCTTTCATTTTTAGATATGAAACATAAAAATGCCTACCATCGTCTTCGCATATGCCATTACATCCAAGAGGATAAATATCCAAAAAATCCATTAAAGAGTTTTGAATTGTAGTCTGACGTTGCAACTTTTCCTCTGCTTTTGTCATAGAGTTCTTCCATATATCGAGTATAGTGCTTACAGAGTAAACACGATAGTCTCCAGCACGATGTTTAGTCACAGCCCAATAGCACAACCAGTTAATATGTGTTGATGCTTCTCTTTCTAACATTGGAAATTTACTATTTGTGCGGAAGTATTCAGCTGCAATACTCTGGTAGTCAGCATGGAAACCAATTTTATCTAGGATCTAATAAAATGGCAAATAGAGAAAGTATTAACCTCCGTGACATAAACGATCACTACTCCTACAATCTAATGTCAATACACCTGCCTGAATTATCCGAGATTGTTGCAACTCTTGTGCATTTCTCTTCCCTATCATATCAGGTTTTTCTTTATCAAATACCTCATTTCTAGCACGTATCAATTCGTAATATCTTTCCATTTGCCGTTTCATATTCTTTGGTATAACAGTGTCGGTTTTTATTGAACTGTCTTCAACAAAAACACATCGCAAGAGATCTTTGTATGTGTTCCAACAAACAGGAAACACGAACATATCAGGAGTAGCTAGGAAAAGTGTCTATAATAACAAAATAATAATATATTGCTACTTAATTCATAATACAAATAAACCACGTAAATGGCCATATAAAAGATCTCCCGAATAGTAGACCCACCAGGTACTAGACCCAGGTGCAGATCTCAGGATCTTCTTGATTAAAATATGGGCTTAGTCTTAGTGCTGTCAAATTGACAAAAAAAAAATAATATTCACAAAAAATTAATTATCTTGTGAACTATTGATCATAATCGCATGATTTAGTACCATTCGATTCGTAAATCGAATGATACCTAAATCATGTAATTCTGATCAATAGTTCGTGATACAATTAATTTTTTGTGAATATTATTTTTTTGTCAATTTGGTCCCCTTTCTTAGCCCAAGCCCATATAATTCTTTTCAAATATCTAGGTTGCATGTTATAAATGCAAAATGTGTATGCATTTCAAATTTTTACTTTCTATGATATAAATCCACAGTCATGTGCTATACCCGGGTCTGTTAGAGGTTTAAAATTGATGGAATGTACCAGACCCAGGTATTGTATATGACCATTTACGGTAATAATATTAGATTAACGAGTACAACTGTGATAAATATAAATATCATACATGTAGCATATTCTTCAACATCTTGACGACAATATCGAGCTTTGGAATAATTGCTGGGTGTTGGTATATCTAAAGTGTTACCACAATTGAAATTACTTCACATTCTCAGACAATGTCTGAAGCAAGAAACAAACCGCTTACATCTTGTAATTTCTTTAAGATAATCTCTATCAACAGCCTCATCAACGTTCGAGAACGTTGGAACTCCTCTAAGAATTGTTGAACAAACCACAACCAAATAACTGTATTTAAATGATCTGCTTGATCCAAATTATCAAGTGTTAATCTAAGAATCCGTTGATCAAGCAATCCATCATCAAACTGCCATTTGGCTAGTAATATACTAAATACGAAAACAAATATGTTATATTTACTAATATGCTCAACAATCAATATCATATTTTAGCTTATAAATTCACATGCCTATATCTCCACTTATCGGGATCATATTCACGACTTTGGTTTTTGATGAAGGTGTGGAATGTCTGATTCCAATTTTTTGTGTATTCTTGCGTAGCATTATGTGATGTTTCTTGATGCTAATAATGTATTTAGCAAACATTGGTCAATATGTAAGTAAAAATTGGGGATAGAAATAGCCCTGATCTGTATATAACCTACCGTCGTTCTTGAATTAATCAAATTAATCCCTACTATTTTGGTAAACCAAGTAGCCCGTGCGAGAGGTACTCTATGATGAGTAACAAGCTCCAGTAGCTGCGTACCTTCGACACTGTAACGGATTAAATGTCATAATTAAATTAATATTATAGAGACACAAGTATTATGACGTGCATGCTATAAAATATCATACACTCTCGGAACATTCTCTGCCAATTCTTTAAGCGGACTATTACCAGCCAGTCGCCTTAACCATTCATCTCTAGTTTCGACAGTTACCCAGACTATTTGTGGTACTGTGTATGGAGAAGATCTATGCCGTACGAAAAATGATATTAGCTTCAAATGTTGTAGAAACAAATTACCCTAAATGCATTCTATATGGACCAAACTTTTAACAACATGCATCTTAGAGAACAATAAGAGAAAAGTGCATTTATAGGTGTAAAATATATTTGAGCCAGAATTTCAGAGTGCATTTGGATATCGTACATTAAGAGGGTGCGCTGGAAGGGTTTTATCTGTATTATAAAGTACTTACTCTTCAAATGTGTTAATCTCATGTTTACGTTTCATTATGTCAGTCATGAACTCGCCAAGATTTTCAAGACCTTTTGGATCTCTTATCTCATCAAGCATCATATCCTGTGCTGAGAATGACTCTAATTTTAATTCTACAAAGAGAGCGCCAGTAAAACCCTTCTGTACATTCTCCTCTGTCATTAAGTCTTCATCTTGACCAGGCTTTGGAGGATAGAAATCGGGGTATCCTATAAAATTGAGTGCGATTGATAAGAATTGTCAGTTTTAGTAATTTTGAATCAATTTTAGAATTTTATTATAATATCAGTTCCCTAAGATACAGTCACTGCAAAGTTAGAAATTTAGAACTTCTACAGTAGCATTTATTACTCAATATTTTGTATTAACTTTTTAATTTCTTTAACCTACCAAGCTCGACACTTGTTTTGTGTAAAGCGGACAAATTTTTGGGGGGTTGAAGTTTATACGGCAACAACTGTTGTGCCATATTTATGAGAAAAAATGTGAATCTAACAAGGATATTTGAAGAATTTCGATATATATATATATATTTTCTTTGGTAGTGTTCTAAGCTCGCGTTTATATCAAATGACTGAAGCGCATACTTAATGCTTTCGATAAAAAAATAAATTTTTTTATATTGTTATGGATGTTGCCAAGTCATTATGGACAGTGACCGGATTTAAAAACTTGCCCAACTGCAAATGTGTTACACAATTGAAAGTTTTACAGAGCTTTTACTGCGGTCAGGTCTTTTATGGTATATGAATGTCGATCAGAAAATTCTAGGCGATTTACTCGTAATAATCAGCACATAATTTTCGATACTGTTTCGATATTACTAAAAAATAAAAGAGAATTTATTTGTACAATATTGTATAAACACGGGTATATTGATACCGTATATGAAGCTACCAAATATTACAAAAAATGACTAAAGAGAAGGAGTAGCTTCTATTAGGGTCCAATTTTATTATTAAAATCTAATAAACTCTAAATTTTTGGACCCAAATCGGAAGGGTAGCTTTTATTCGGGGGTAGTTTTTATTTAGTCATACATGGTATCTCAAAATTCTTCTTATAAGACCTATTTTAGTATTCTAACAAAAAATGTTCTTTGTCAAATTTTAGTATAAACTAATTTTAAATTTTTTTTTTATTAACTTTAGCAATCTTGTCTTTATTATATATATGGATTAAGTACTTCTACAGAGTACACATAGACCAATACTGCTACTGATTTTCCAATTTCAAAATAAAAACCTATATGGTTACCAAATTACCTATGTGCAATCTATTGCACCAACTATTTCTCTTTAGAAGTTTTTCCAATAACTGGTTCTACCTTAAGATTATTGATGGCAGTTATTAACCTGTTAAAATTTTTAACTTTTCTTTAATCTTCCTTAAAAAGTCAAAAAGAATTAAAAAAAAAGGATAGAAGTATTATATAACTTAATAAAATCCAAAAACATAACAATATAAAATAAAAAAAGACAAAAAAGACAAAAAAAAAACAAAATTAACATAGTTTGTAAAAACTAATTTAAAAATTTAAAAATTATATATATTGTATAAATCAATTTACTCTATCAAAGTATTATATTTAGGCAAAAAGATAATAGCGACCCATCACTTGGTGCCTCTTATATGATTGGCCAATCACATTAAAAATTAATGATTATATAAATAAAGTAAGGGGTTAATTATAGTTTTTGTAGTTGATTTTGTATTAGTTAATTTTGCAACTTAGCTAGCTTAGTCAGCTTATTTTTCAAAAAATTTTTTTTAAATTTAGCAGTCATGTTGCAACTTTATTATAACATATTTTGTAACACTAGTACATTATATGTGTGTCTACTATTGACTACCAAAATTAAAGTGCAACCCACCTGGTTACCCTAATGGCACCTAAATGTGACCTGCTATATCAATCTTTTTCTCATCATAACCCATTATCTAAATAGACTTAGAGTATTTGAACTACTAATTGAAGTTTGCCATCTATTATAACTGCCTACTTTTTAAATCTTTTTTCCTAGCTTCTCAAGTAGCAGAGTACTACTAGAAAAAAAAGCAAATATAGAAAATAAAAGGAATAATAAAGAGGGAAATCTGCAAATCTAGACGAAGAACCAAAAGAATACAAAAAAAAAATGAAAGAAACAAAAAGTAAATAGATATAAAGATATAATATGATAACACTATTTACACCTATACCAGGCAATAAAAATTATATAATACTGCACAAGAAAATACTTTACCAAAGTATTATAAGTTATATACATATAAAAGAAAAAAAAGAAAAAAGAAGCTATGCCTAAAAAACATTCTAGAAAGAAATTTCAATTCGAGTTTTTTTTAAAATATCTTATGCATTATTCATTGTTTATCTTAATAGACCCAATTTCACTTATGACTTGATTCTGATTTAGTAAATGCATCCAGTGTTCGAAATTTCAGACTCAAATACTGTTCCCATAAGAACAGCATAATTGCTATTAGTAATTCCACCAAAATTGATTTTTGAAAAAGGCCAATTTCGTCTTTATTAGAGAAAATTAAAATTTTTTATAAGAAAGAGCAAATAAAATTTATATAGATATGTTTCTTATAATTTCATCTATTCAAAAAAAGTATCAAATAATTTCATCTTTTAAGTAAAATAGGTCAAAAACAATTTCATCTTCAAATTTTAATTTCGGGTTTTAGAACCCGAAATGCTTTGTCCTCATGTATACTCAACCTATTATTTATGATCTCATTATGCTCACTAAAAAAAAAAAAAAAAATCAAATTAAAAATATATCATATACTATAAATATATTTAAATATATGTACCTTTTTTCACTCTATATTATAATAACTAATAAATTAATTTTCTAATATTATCTATAAAGCATAAATATTATCTTTTAAACAACTAAATATGAAAATATATTAGAGCATATCTTTTCATCTGTGCTATAGTAATTATATATAAGTTCAGCTAATAATGGAATACAATTTTACCATATGGGATATCCCATTGGATATTCAAGCAAATAGAATAAGGAAGTGTCTATACCACTACGGAAGAGTTACAATTTTACACTTGAAGGAATTAGGAAGATCCAAAGCAGCTTATATCCAATTACGTTCATCAGCAACAACAAGAGTCGAAGCTCTTAAAAAATCCTGGTCAGTTCATTTCGAAAACAGTAAAATGCTAAGGTGTTCCTCTGGTGAATTCAATCTTAATATCATACAAGAGAGAAAAAAATTCAAAGCAATTATTAGGAATTTGCCTAGAACAACTCTGGAATCAATGTTGTTAAAACAACTCAAGAACATCAAAGTTAAAGCAGTATATATTCCGACCAACAGCAATGGTAACCAATGGAACAAAGCTCTGGTTTATTTGAATCAGAATTGGATTTAAAAGAAGCATTACAAATGCAAGTTTACTATTATAACACGAAGTTAGACTAGTACACCAACCATTGTAAAGACGAAAAAGAAAACTTAAGTGCTGCAGAAGTCAGCATTAAGAATTAGAAAGAAATTTGGGTATCATTAAATCTTGTTACAGTAAGCTTACCAACAGGACTACCAATGAAGAAATTGAAAAAAATGGCACTCACAACTCATAGACCAGACCAAGAACTAAAAGGAAGTTTGATAAAGTTGAACAAGGTAGACTTTACAAAGGGGCACCAATCAAGAAAAGGAGAAACCACGGTCTTGAATAGACAAATTACAGGCAACATTCAATTAACAACAACATAGAGCCTCTCGTAAGAGATCAGGAAAGGTCAATTATGTCAGAAATTCTCAACAGATTGGAAAAAATTGATGGAAATATCAATAGCTTCAAGAAGAAGCAGACGGAGCCTGCCCCTCACTCCTGAGATTAGCCAAGGGCATCTCAAAGGAAAATGAGAAGATTCTGCCCTCTAAAACGAGCAAAAGATATGAGCGTGGGTGACAAGGTAGGACAGAAAGATAGAGTGATACTTCAGGCCATTTCAGAATCTTCTTATAACATCATACAAAAGGAGGGGCAATATTTAGATAGACTTAGTAAAAGGTCATTAGAATAGGGTTCCGAAGTTCAGTTCAGTTCAATAGAGGTTCAGGTTCAGGTTCAATGAACCTGAACCTGAACCTGCTCTAAAAGTTCAATACTGAACTGAACCTGAACTTAAAATTATTGAACATGAACCTGAACCTGAACTTAAAAAAAGTTCAGTTCAGGTTCAGTTCAAGGTTCATGAACATGTTCAGGTTCATAATATATGCA